>BMAO01037806.1:0-122947 GCA_019973975.1 Trichonephila clavata
CACAAACTGATACGCTCTGAGTGGCCGAACGGTTAGAGCACTGCTCTACAATGCAAGTGGCTCGGGTTCGAGCCTCCCAGATATTTGTTGTTAAATTCAATCATGACTTTATTATTATGGACATTTGCAAATTATGTAAATTGAATTTATGTTAATCTTTCCCCTGGTGGTTATTCTAGAACCCTCCACCAGGTTATAAAAGTACTGCAGCTGGATAGTCTTTAGTTGTGGTGCTGCCCGTGTAAAACACTACGACAAAATAAATTGTGTATTGGATAACATCGCTTATTCCTTCTACGTGACATTTTGGTGGAGGCTCGGGGTAACGATAACCATCGGCAACGGATATCAGAGAAAGTCGAAGGCTCCAAGGGCTACCTCCAGAATACGGGTTGCTACCTTGCCGAGTCCGAGCGTAAAAAGAATGCCGGAAGGTGAAACGGAAGACAAGGCAACATCATCAATCCCATCTATGTATGTTACCTATCAGCTGCCACGAGAGCCTTGTTCATTCTCTGGCTTGAATACCGAAGATGCTGAAAAAGGAAAAATGATTACTAGAGGATTGCTAACTACAACAATTGGGATGAAACAGTACGTCTTGCAAATGTCGTGTTCTATCTAAGCGGAACTGCAAGGTTGTGGTTTGACAACAATGAAGATCGATTGAAAAGTTGGACAGACTTCGAGAGACTTTTTGAAGAGACTTTCGGAAGGCCTGAGGACGTAAAAAGTTTTGCAGAAGGATTATTAAGGACAAGGGCTCAGCGTCCTGGCGAAACGCATGAGTCTTACATTCAGGACGTATTGTCATTGTGCAGGAAAGTGGATAAAAATATGCCAGAAGATCAAAAGATATCGCATCTCATGAAAGGGTGGCTGAAGATCTCTACTAGGTACTGATAAACAGAGAAGTTAGCACAGTAGATAAATTTGTTACGTGTTGCCGTGAAGTGGATGCCATGAGAAAGAGATGAGTTGTACCGCTACGATATGAGAGACTGCCTAATGTTACACCCATATCAATGGCCAATGAAGGAGATCTAAGCGATCTAATTCGAAGGATTGTTAAAGAAGAAATCGAGAAAGTACTCCACGGATCGCAACATGTATAGACGACGGGCCAAGCGATTTAGAATCCATTATCCGAGAAGAAGTTCGAAGCAATTTGGCTCCACTCTCTCGAGAAAATCCTACGCCTTACCCTTACGGAACTCAAAGGACTGGTGGAAGTTCCTGGAGACCAAGACCGAGACCTCGACAAGAAAATAGACCAACTCAACAGGATACCGGAAGGAAGACTGACCTTTGGCGTACTTCAGATAACGTACCAATTTGCTTTCATTGTGGAGGACCGGGTCACGTGACTAGATATTGCCGTGATAGACGACGTGTTTTTAACGCAGCAAGACAAAGAAGGCAATTAGACCAGTCAGAACACTGGGATTCCGACTCTCTTTCTGATTACGCCGCGATCCTGAATCTAATTACCAGCGTTACAGAAGTAATTCGCAGTACGCTAGACGCACAATCCACAACGCCACCAATCAAGATCTCCATCTCGTCGCTCACCTGTTAGGTCCAGTGAGGAAAACTAAGGCATGCGACCTGCGTGGGAGGTAAGGCCACAATAAACGAAAACCCTCCAGTATACACGGCTGCTAAACTAGTCAAAAACTTTGTATCCGTAACTGTCAATGGGCATATCGTTAATTTCTTGGTTGATTCAGGAGCTGATTATTCAGTAGTTTCCGAACAGTTACGCACGCAACTAAGGACGCCCATGTTTTCAGAACACAACCTGATTCTTCGAACTGCCTGTGGTAAAGTTGTAGAAGCTATATGGACGATGCATGTTGCGAGTGAACTTGAATGGAGTGGTGCAACCTTTCGAATTTTTGGTATTCCAGCAATGCAGTCATGATCTCACATTGGTATGGGACTTTTTCAAAGCAACTGATGCCATTATTGATTGCGGATCAGGTGAACTTCAGATTGGAAAAGTCTCTCCAAATGATCTCAAAATGAATGAAGTAAATTCTGGTTTAAATGCGGTCAGTGACGTTGTCATTCCAGGAAACTCTATAATAAAGATTTCCGCTTTGGCTAAAGACCACCAGACCTTAGAAAAGGTTATAGTTACTGGAATGAAGAATTTTGAATGGACAAAACGGCTAAAAGTCCCAGCTACAGTAGCCACACTCCAGAAGGGTAAAATAGATATTTGGATTGCTAACAGTTCCTCTCAGCCACAGATAATACCAGCTGGCATGTGTATAGCCGAAATGACGGATATTGAGGATGGATTGGTAAGTTCTTTGAACGAGAATGCTGACAAAATCGAAGTAAAACAGATGAAGCAGCCTAGATAGTCGGTGAAAGAATTCAAATGCCTTTTAGACCCGGAACTGCGTGAGGCGCAACAGAAAGATCTTTTGAAGTTGCTTAACGACTTTACAGATGTTTTTGATTTTGAGAACAAAATAATAGTCTCGAGTAAAGTAAAACACAAGATAAACAACGGCGATTGCCAACCTATTAAGCAAAAGCCATATAGAGTGTCTTTTGAAGAGAGAAGAATAATTCAAAAAGAGGTTGATCAAATGCTGAAGCTTGACATCATAGAGCATTCGGAGAGTCCGTGGTCATCCCCAGTTGTTTTGGTGAAAAAGAAAAATGGATCCTGGCGTTTCTGTGTGGATTACCGTCGCTTGAACAAAATTACCAAAAAGGATGTGTGTACCCTTTACCCCGGATTGACGATGCCTTGGATAACCTTTCGGGTGCAAGCTTGTTTTCTACAATAGACCTTAAGTCTGGATACTGGCAGATTGAAGTCGATGAAAGAGACAGAGAGAAGACTGCTTTTATTACTCCGGATGGATTATACCAATTTAAGGTTATGCCATTTGGGGTATGTAACGCCCCAGCCACGTTCGAAAGAATGATGGATAGTATCCTTAAAGGGATGAAGTGGAAGCACTGTCTATGTTATCTAGATGATGTCATTGTCTACGCTGCCTCTTTCGAAGAACATCTTTTGAGATTGAGGATGGTGCTTCAGAGCATACGAGATGCTGGATTGACACTGAACCATAAAAAGTGTCGTTTTGGTCAAAGAAGCCTTAAGATTCTTGGTCACTTAGTGGACAAAAATGGAATTCGTCCAGATCCAGGGAAGGTTGAAGCAGTTCTAGAATTTCCAACCCCCCAAACCGTTACGCAAGTTAGAAGCTTTCTAGGGATCTGCTCTTATTATCGCCGATTTGTCCATAATTTTGCCGACATCGCCAGGCCGTTGCACGAATTATTGAAGCAAGATGTTAAATTTGTATGGAAAGAACATCAATCAGCATTCATCCGTTTAAAATCGCTGCTGACGAGATATCCTGTGCTTGGCTTCTTTAAACCAGAAGCTAAAACCTTAATACATACTGACGCCAGTGGATATGGCATTGGTGCTATTCTCGTACAAATACAGAGTGGGTTTGAAAGGCCTATTGCTTATGCATCCCGATCACTTTCAACATCAGAGAAAAATTATTCGACTACAGAGAAGGAATGTTTAGCAGTTATTTGGGCGATAAGTAAATTCCGACCCTATATCTTTGGCCACCCATTTACAGTGGTAACAGATCGCCACTCTTTATACTGGTTGGCGAATCTAAAAGATCCATCTGGGCGATTAGCAAGGCGGGCTTTGCGTCTTCAAGAGTACGATGTGGAAATAGTTTAAAGGCCGGAAGAAAGCACCAGGATGCTGATTGCTTATCGAGGAGCCCACTGCTTAAAATTGAAGAAGAGCCCACTGAAGATATACCATTCTTTAATACCATTACCAATTTCGAAAGTGAGCAAAGTAAAGACCCTGATGTAGCAAATATTCGAGACGAAATGGTTAGAAAGAGAGACTTCTCAAAGTTTAAAGAAATTAGTGGAATTTTATACAGAAAAAACTACGATCCTTTAGGAGAGCAGTGGCTATTGTTCATACCGAGACATCTTAGAAGGGACGTATTAAAAAGCCTTCACGATGCACCGACAGCGGGTCATTTAGGGTTTGCCAAAACGTACGACCGAATCAGACGGAAGTATTTCTGGCATGGCCTATACCGCAGTGTCCGACGCTATATATGTGTCTCATTGTCGAGAGTGTCAGAGGCGAAATCTCAACCTCAGTGACCTCCAGGATTGCTTCATCCAATATTGCCAGGGGATATCCCGTTTGCTAAAATAGGGATAGATTTACTTGGAAGATTTCCTCTAATAAAGCAAGGGAATAGATGGATAATTGTCTGTACAGATTATCTCACTCGATTTACTATCACAAAGGCCCTACCAAGCGGTGAAGCCACGGAAATAGCCAAATTTCTGGTTGAAGACGTTATACTGAAACATGGATCACCAAGGGAATTCATCAGCGACAGAGGGCGATCATTTTTGTTGAATCTCGTTAAATAAGTAAATAATTTATGCTTGACGTATCATTTGCTAACTACTGCATATCACCCTCAGACAAATGGCCTCACGGAAAGGTTCAATAAAACACTCGCTGACATGCTGGCCATGTATGTCGATGTTGACCAAAAGAATTGGGACAACATACTTCCATTTGTCACCTTTGCATACAACACCGCAAAGCAGGAGACGACAGGTTTCAGTCCATTTTTCCTTGTTCATGGACGTGATGTGGATACTCTACTAGATGCCATTTTGCCCTTTCTTCCCGATGAATCAGCGAATGATTACGTTCAAAACCTGATAATGAAGGCCGAAGAAGCTAGACAACTAGCAAAATGCATCTAACAAGAGCACAAGACAAAGACAAATGCCGTTATGATGAAAGACATCGGATAGTGAATTACAAAGAGGGAGACCTGGTTTGGATATTTACTCCAATCCGCAAAGTTGGATTATCTGAGAAATTGTTAAAGCGATACTTTGGACCCTATAGGGTGAGAAAAAGGTTATCCGAAGTGACTTATGAAGTGGAACCTTGTGATAGTATGCGCACCAAACGAAAATTAAGAGACGTGGTACATGTTCTGCGAATGAAACCTTATAGAGACCCTGACCTTCAGCTAGAAGATATTGAACAAGAAAAGTCACCAACGGAACCAGTCCGCACTGTTTTTGACAAAAGGAACCCTAAACAAGTTTACTTTGGACCTATTACAAGAAGCCGTTCGAAACAACTACAGCGGGTCGCTGTGTCTCGTAAGGAGGGAGAAATGTCACAAACTGATACGCTCTGAGTGGCCGAACGGTTAGAGCACTGCTCTACAATGCAAGTGGCTCGGGTTCGAGCCTCCCAGATATTTGTTTGTTAAATTCAATCATGACTTTCATTATTTATTATTATGGACATTTGCAAATTATGTAAATTGAATTTATGTTAATCTTTCCCCTGGTGGTTATTCTAGAACCCTCCACCAGGTTTATAAAAGTACTGCAGCTGGATAGGTCTTCAGTTGTGGTGCTGCCCATGTAAAACACTACGACAAAATAAATTGTGTATTGGATAACACCGCCTTATTTTTTCTACGTGACAATATCATTGGTGAGTGCCAGGATATTTTTTTCAAAGAGTATAAGGGCTGTGCTTTTAATTACTGCTTTAAATCACACATTTCAAATTTACTTTACTTTCTAATAATACCTTTTTGAACTTTCCTTGTTCGATGAAGCTCATTGAAGGAATTCACAGCTTTTGGAATATTGCAAGCTATCAGCACTTCATTATTAATTCTAAAGCATAATATGTAAATATTTCATTTATAATGTAATATAATAATTATTATATATAATAATTGTTTTTTATATTATTTATTTATAATATTTTTTATTTTACTTTTTATAATTATTACAAATGTTATATATTTATAATTATTTTTAAATTATTTACAGTTATAATTATTATATTATATGAGCATTATTATTCATAATAATTATATTACAGGAATATAATAATTATTTTATGAAAATTATATGAATATTATCATATATCTTAATTACTTTTTATATATTATATGATAGTAATATATTACATACACCGGTGTCCAAAAGTTAAGCATAATTAATAATTATGTGAATAAAGAAGGAAATTTAAATCAAAATGGTGGGAAACGTGATATGCGAGTGTAAAATGGTTATAAAATAAGGAAGCAAATCAAAAGAATGATAATTATTAATTTTATTATCCAAAGGTAGCAGTTTGAAAGAAAACTGAGCATAGCAAGGGTTCACACGTTAAAGAAAAAAATGAAAGAAAACATTAAATAAAATACTGATGCTGCAGTTTAATAAGGCGTGTGGTCACCTCTGACAACCACGCACGCTGCACAGCGATTTACCATATTTGCTGTGAGATGATGAATGAGTTGTGGGCTCAAAGCGTTTCAAGCTTCTTGGAGAGCTCTCTTCAGTTCTGTAGCGGAGATTGGTGGGTGCGAAAGGGCTGCAATTTGTCTCCCGAGCATATCCCATACACGCTTGATAGAATTTAAATCAGGGAGTTCGCAGGCCACGACATAAGCTGGATGTTTTCCATTTCAAAGAAGTCATCAATCAGTACCGCTCGGTGACATGGCGCATTATCATCCATGAATATGAAGTCAGGACCGACAGCACCTCGAAACAAGCGAACATAAGGCTCAAGAGCTTCGTCTCTGTATCTTTGAGCAGTCACAGACCCCGTGTCAAAGAAATGGAGGTCTGTGCGGCCGTCCATCATGATGCCTGTCCATACCATTACTCCCCTTGACGGAAAATGATGTCTTTCCGTTATGTTTCTTGGTTCAAAACGTGTTCCACGTTCTCTCCATATCGTTACCCGCCAAGAATCGCTACTCAGACTAAACCGGGACTCGTCACTGAACATCCCTTGGCCCACTCTCCCACACTCCAATGTTGTTGCTTCAAACTCCAGTTCAAACGAGCGCGTTTATGCGCAGACGTGAGGGGAATGCAAACTGCTGGTCTTCTGGCATACAGGTCAGCATGATTGAGTCTCCTGTAAACAGTTTGTCTCGAAATTCGTATTCCTGTGGCGACTGTGAGCGCCGAACCCAGTGCTCTGACAGTACTGCCCCTCTGACGTCGCGCACTTATTACCAGAATCGGTCTTGGCAAGGGGTTGTGACTCTTGATCGACCTGGTACTGGTTGTCGGGTAACATCTCCCGTTCTTTGAAACCTCTGCCACAGTCTTGAGATCGCAGACTGGTCCACATTCAGAATTCGAGAACACTTCGGTTTGTTATCGTGAGGATTCCAGCATTCCAACGATTCTTCCTTTCGTAAACATGTCCAATTGGCGTATTTGTGCCATCATTCGCCTTGTTTGATGGTTAACAACGTTCCTTCGCACAACAGTTGCACGAAACTTGTCTGAACTGCCTATGCTGCGTGAATCGGTTTCTCCGCGTTCTGACATGCGCCGGTGTTTCACGCAGGACGTAGTCGACTGAAAAGTTTTGCATAGACCCAATGTTTCTTCTTCTTCAACCAAATTAATATCCGCAAGAAATTTGGAATAATTTTACGAGTTTTTACTCTTGGTTATTTTGCATTTTACGATATATGCTTAACTTTTTGACACCAGCGTAATATCATTGTTATATTTGATTTTTATTATATTGTATTGATATTTGTTATTGATTGATATTGCTTAATTTTATTCTATTCCTATATTCTTCATTTGAAATATATTTCTAAACAACATTGCAATTTCTTCACAGTTATTTTCTTTACAATTTGTCCCCGTCGGGCCACCATCTTGGATTCTATGAACTCGACAACAACCGCTGCTTGGCGCGATTAAGGAGTCTCGCCAAACAGAGCTTGGCAAGCAGTAGTCCTATATCCAATTAGTTCTTTTGCAGAGTTACGCCTTTTGATAATTAAGTCGACGATATGACGATCATTTACGAGAAAAATTAATAGTAGAGGAAATTACTCATTATAAGGGGCAAATGGATGTGGCTCAAATAGTGGAATTTGTTTATTTAACGAAGTATTAAAAGGTTTTAACTGTACCATCGAAGTTACTTTAACAGCGGACTTGTGAAAATCATTTTCCGTGTCTACTGGAGTCGAGCGAGCAGTAGAAAAGGAATTAAGAGCAACCGTCTCTATCTAAACTCCCTCAGTTTTCTTCGTAAAACTGGCAAGTAGTGTTTCCCATGAGTGTTTTTCGGGCGTTTTGTGTGATGTTTAAAATTTACCGAATTGATCTCAAGTATCAGAAACTTCCCCGAAATTAGTCTTCGCGCGCTCTTTTGGAGTAAGTGTTAATTTATTTGGGAAGTCACTCGTTGTTACGGCTCATTTTCTTCTAGTAGGAAGCAATCAACTCACATGTGAAAAATTATAATTATACATATGCAAAAATCACTAAAATGTAGAACACAGAAATCCACGAATCCGTTATAACGATTTCTCAGAAAACAAATGAAACTCTCAATCGTTGTCAAATGTTTGGCTTTAATGCGGTTTCCCAACATCGTCCTTAGATGGGCTTGGAAGAACATTATAAAAACTTAGTTTTCATGTCAACTGGTCATTCCTGATATATCTACAGTTTTCTACTTGCACTGACTTTGTTGACAAATCCGGCGAATTGACGATATTTGGTGGTTAAATTTATCGTCAATATTACTCAAATTCTCTTAGCATTGTAAAAAGAGTTATGGACTACAATGAATTTTTCAGCCTCAATACTCTTTTGGCCGGAAAAAAAACGAACAAAGTCTGAAATTTCTGTAACAATATATTAATAATATATTAATTACGTAACAATGCATAATACCTTAATATTGACATTAGGACGGTCCAAATATGTTTTTTCTTTCGATCACTATACCCTTTAAAAACTTCCTTCACCTTTCACCTAGTCAAGCTTAAACACGAAAAAGTTTTGAAATAAAAAGAAAATATATCTTCCGCACGTGTATTGTACTTAAAATATTAAGAAATATAGAAAATGTGCGACTTTTCTTGTTAATTTTTCATAATTTTTTAACTTACCAGTGTTGTGACAATGATGCTTAAAATATGAATATTTAGGTGAAAAGGAAGAAAGAAAAAAATTAAAACCTATAAATTCAAAGTATTCATTACTTTCTCAAAAAGTTTAAAGAAACACATTTTTTTTTGTTAAAATTAGTAATATTTTGTGATTATATTCACATCTTTTTCTTCTCAATTTTGATAAACAGATCTTAATAAATAGGAAGCATATTTTTCATTCCAATTTTTCATTGAAAAGAAATACCTTTTCAACCTAAAATTCTGAGAAATTTCTGAAATAATTTGGAAGACTTAATCCGAATTATCACGGGCAACATATTTGTTTGAAATATTAAGGTTGCTACGGAAATGAAAACATCCCTCGCCAGATTACCAAGTTATTTCGTCTTTCACTCAGTCGCAAGTAGATGGTAATATGATTACCAATTTCTCGGGGGGGGGGGGAGTTTTACTTTTGTTTTCACATGCTTTCTGAATGTTGTGCTTTAATGACAGAGAAGTGTGACAAAAGTGGCTCAAATGTAATAAAATCATTACTAGGAATATTCTTAGTTCCAACTTTCGGCAATCAAAGTTTTGTTTTTCTAAAAAGGTTTCCACCTCACAAAGATATCTTAAGGTGCTGCTTCAAAGAACAAAATGAGATGTCATTGGGCTTCAGCAAAAAATATCTAAGTTTTTGTAATGTAGCCAAACAGTGAATTAAAAGCAACATATTTCTATAAAAACTTTGTTCTATTCCTGGGGATTCTAAAATACAGAATTATACAGTTAGTTAGTAAATACCACGATAGTTGGTAATAGTTGGTTATTACAAATTGAGAAAGATCTACCATCGCGATATAAGCAAAATTTCTTTCATAGCAAAGTGCGGCCACTTTAAAAGTGAATTTACTCGCATTTTGATTTAGCAACATACTAAAGTTCTATTTTTATGGATTACATCCGCCATAAAAAAATCCAAATCTTTTTGAGTGTATATTTTTGTTTAATTGTCGTTATGATAAAGTCAGCCAAATTTCTTTGATTGTTACATTTGACGTTTCTGCATAGAAAGAATGGAGTGGGAAAATGAGAATGATTGGATTTGCAGAAAACGAGATCACACATGAGTCGGAAATAAGCTTGGAAGTCCACAGCATCATATTCTTCCAAGTAATAATAAGCCATAATTAAACTGCAAGTGTTCAAGGGGTGCTGGAGAGCAAACCACTGCGAATATTCCAGTGAAATTTGGTATCTACACGTTTCAGAACATGTGCAAGTCAAATATGCAAAGGAAAAAAATCACCATTTTCACCCGATAGATGGCGCTGTTCCGTCTTTCATTGCTTAGCTTATCGACGGCATATATACAAATTTTAAGCTCATCGAACAGTATAAAAATAAGACCACATTGAGTAATGCTCCATCATGACTCTGAATAAGAAGGAACGTGCATTGTTAGTGAAGATATTCTATCATAGTATGATAGCAATTATTCAGCTACTCTGAAAGAATACTGGCGTATGAAACTATTAAGAAGAGCCCCAATGAGTGTGTCAATGGATTGAAAAATATGATTTTTAAATTTAAAGGAACAGGAGAACTGGGCATTATTCCAAGCACAAGAGGGTGGCGCGCGTCTCGTAAACGCGGAAAGAGTGCAACAAATTGATGACGCTATTGCTACGACGAGTAGCAGTTCAGGAGCCAATATGCTGCAACAAGTGAGCTCAAGAAGGATGAAACAGCTTTTGATAAATTTGTAATGAAGATTTAACTTAACCAACCAGAATAATTATATGCTAGTTAGACGTCAGCATTCTTTTTACAATGGTTTTAAGATAAATTTTTACCTATTCTTTCAACTTTTATTAAATATTTAATGTGGTTAAAGAGTTTTTAATGCTAATGTAAAAGGTGTTTGTCACTTAATATTGTGATTCTGTCATATGTATATACATATTTATATTAATTGTAATTATTTAGTAGAAAATAACTAAAATAAAGTTTTAATTTGTTTTGACCTAAGCAGGAACTGACTTAATTTCTTTTATATATTAGTTTTTAAAACAATATTAACGGCAGCTGTGAAAATATAATAAAAGGAAGTTTTATTTTTTAAAAAAATTCCTTCTTTCCTAACAATTAAATTCATAAGAATCAGTGCAGTGAGGACTACTTGACGAAATCAGCTTCAATCATTTAAAGAAAAGTGATTTCATCCTCATAATCGTCATCAAAATACGTTTATACTTTCGTCGAGGTTGAGGTCGGGCCTAAATACCAAATGAATTATGTTTAAAAGGAGCGTGAGTAACATTTAAATTGGAGATGTTTTTTGATTCCGTAATTATTCTCTACGCCTGACTTTTATTGCAATAATTAGTTTCGGACAATTTTTACATGTTATTGTTTTACAATAAATAACTTCATTTTCTTGATTACTTCTTAGGAATGGAATTGTTCTCGAAAAATATATCCTTCCACGGCATATTGTTAGACTCTTTATGGGATAACACACGTGCTAGTTCGAGTGCCAAAAAAGAATTTGTCCAGT
Source organism: Trichonephila clavata (assembly GCA_019973975.1). Classification (NCBI taxonomy): domain Eukaryota; kingdom Metazoa; phylum Arthropoda; class Arachnida; order Araneae; family Nephilidae; genus Trichonephila; species Trichonephila clavata. The sequence continues at coordinate 11,572 of BMAO01037806.1, forward strand.
TGCTGTATGACGGTATTGCCAGTGGATGTGTGCGACCTCTGAATTCTATCGTCTTCGATTATAAGGAAGTAGAAAAGGCTTTCAGATACATGGCTAGTGGAAAGCACATAGGAAAAGTAGTTATCAAAGTAAGAGGTTTCTTTTCTGTTTCATACATAGAGATAGAATTCATGTAGGTATTTAAGACGCTCTGTGTTAAAGGGGATGGATACATTTATTTCAGTTTCTACGTATTCCGCATTTACGGTAATTTCAAAGTTTGAGATTCTAGCTCAAAACATTCTGCTACAATTATGTTAGCTTTCAAATCCAACATGGTTGTTGGTGCAGTAGCTACAAAAAATCCCAACGTACAAGATTAGTTTAATCTTGTAGGCTGTGATTTTTTATAGAGATACTGAGATTAGTTTAGTGATTTATGGTGCATCGGGAGAAGATTTCCTCTCACGATTAAATTGTAAAGATTGCATTTCTCTAAGAAAAAAACAAGAATGCATACAAAATGGATAGTACATGATTCTCCAACGAGCAGAAATTTCAAATCTTTAACGAAGTTGACCGATAGAGCCTTTCTTCTAATGGAACACTAAATATTCATAAACTGTAGTGTGCAGAGCTTCAAACCAAAAATTTTTTCGTTCCGGTTCAACTAAAATAATATATCTGTATATATAAAAATTACGTGTCACAGTGTTTGCCCGCGATGGACTCCAAAACTACTCAACCGAACATAATATCATTTTGCATACTGAGTGTCCTTTCGTCCAACTTAAAACATAGGATAGTTTTTATTTCAATTAATGACGCCATAATGTATTTATTGCTGGAAATTCGAAGAATCCGGAAAACACATTGCCAGATTTTGCGAATATTCCCGTAAGAGAATAATCACAAATGTGGCAATGCTCATGCGTCTTTGGAAGCAAATATTGCAAAACAAAATGCACGAAAATTAAGTGCCTGGCGTATTTCAGGGTGTGGAATCCGATTTTTGAGTCAGTTTCCAAAAGTAAATGTAACTTTGCCGGATAAAGCCGGCCGACCGTATTTTAGACACACCATAACAGGGGCTTACATTAAAAGCTTTGGATCGTGAAAACTTGGACCCTGGCGTACTTCAAAATGGATTATCCGAATCTGATATCCAATCTGACAAATAACTGTAACTTTGCCGGATAATTCAGGAAGACCATTTCAGGACGCAAACCGTGGCAGGAGCTTACCCTTAATGTCTTGGTGCTGGCAAAGTGCGTTTCTAGTATAATTTGGGATGGTGAACGAGAGTTTGAAATCGAATTTTAGAAATTTCAGTAACTTTGCCAGATAATTTCGGACGACCCTAATGCCCCTTCCAGGAACTTGCCGGCTCAGGGGCACAAAAGTAATCTCCAGTTGTATCTAGGGGCGGGAAACGATAATGTGAAATCATATTTCATAACTATACTAAACTTGCCGGATATTTTCTGAATTAGGAGAAAAGGCATATGATTCGAGTCCCGTGTCCGGATTTTCATTTCCTTTAGCGACTGAACTTGCACGCGCTGGAGCATCAAAAGTCAGCTGTGCGTTTTAGGGTGTGGAATGAGAATCTGAAATCGAATTTTCGGAGTTCCGATAACTTTGCCGGAAAAGCCGGTCGACCGAATTTTAGACACGCAATGGCAGGGGCTTGCCTTAAAAGCCTTGGTGCGCGAAACCTTGGCCCCTGGCGTATTTCAAAACGGATAATCTGAATCTGATATTCAATATGAGAAATTACTGTAACTTTGCCGGATAATTCAGGACGACCACATATTAAAAAAAACTGGGACAGGAGCTCACCCTTAAAGTCTTGGCGGGAAAGTGCGTGCCTGGTGTAATTTGAGATAGTAAACAAGGGTCTGAAATCGAATTTTAGAAATTTTAGTAACTTTGCCAGATAATGCGGGAGGTCCGAAATATTCGCGGACACCCGCACCAGCCCAACTTGCCGACGTAGAGACTAAAAAAGTGGGTCTAGGACGTACTTCGGGCCTACCGATCCGAATGTTCTCAATCCGATTCTAGATAATCCAATAACTATGTCAAATAATGCCAGATAAACGTATTTTACGCGAAACGTGGCAGGGGCTTGCTTTAAAATTCTTGAGTTGTAAGAAATGCTTTCCTGGTGTTTTTCTGAGTGGGGGAACAAGAATCTGAAATAGAATTTTAGAAACTCCCGTAACTTTGCCGGAAAATTCCGGCCGACCGTAAAAAATGTCCCTCTTCAGAGACTGAACTTAAAGGAGCAGGGGCGTTGAAAGTGGGCACCGAGTGCTTCTCGGGATGGGAACGATAATCTGGATACGGATTTCAAAAGCTTCCGTAAATTTTCCGGATATTGCTGGAATGAGGTCAAATAGCTTTGCGTTCGAGTTCCACACCTCCGGATTTTCATTCCCTATAGCAACTAAATTTTCAGGCGCAGTCATGCGAAAATATGATGGCAATATGAAATTGCATCTTCGGGCACTGTTGTCATTCTGTTACATGGTGGAAAAAATGCACATTCCGCATGAACTGCCTTTGGACATTCATAAAATACAAGATGAAATGTGCTCCATTGAAAAAAAGAGTGGATTGACTACAGTATTGCAAATGAATTCAATCATGATCAGGGATAAGTGTACCATGACCCATAACCCTTCACTCAAACCATTACATAGAGCTTTGCAAGATTTAAATGGCAACGTGAGAATATTCGGTGTTGCTGTTGTATTACTGTCTGGTTATTTCCGACAGACAATAACAGCCATTACACACTCTACTTTTGCTCACGAGATTAACGCCTGTTTAAAACAATCGTTTTTATGGCAAAACGTCGAAACATTTCGATTGGCCATAAACACGCGAGTACATTTGCAAGATGATCAATCTGAGCAAATATTTCCTAACCAACTACTGAATATTGGAAACGGTGAAGTAGAACTTCATCCCAATACATAATGCGCGAAATAACCAGACGATTTGTGTAATGTTCTTTAGGCAAAAAGAAACTGATCGAGATTTTCTCTCCGGATATACTATATAATTATCTAGATAATTATTGCCTTTTTAATCCTGTTACTTAATCAGAAAAAAATGTTGATATTGGGAGGAAATAAACTTCCAGATACAGAGTTGTTGTCAGGGGATCCAATGTCTTTAAAATCAATCGACACTATTGTTCATGAAAACCAAGACCATAAATTTTTCAACCTAGTTTTTGAGTTCTCTAGATGTATCAGGAATGTCACCACAAAATCTTCGTTTAAAGATTGGTTCCCTGGTTATTCTGCTGCGTAACTTAAATCCACCTAGATTATGCAACGGTGCACGTTTGATCATCAAAAGAACTACCGGGAACTTCTAGAAGCAAACATTTTGACAGTAAAGTTTAAACGAGAATTCGGTTTTGTTGCTACAGAATCTGTTGCCACGTATTCCACTAATACCTTCAGAATCTGCAGTGCCATTCAAAAGGCTTCATTTCGCGATTTATTTGGCTTTTGGGATGACCATAAATGAATCTGAAACCCAAGCAATATTTAGTTGATGCTTGGACTTAGAAAATCCATGTTTCTCGAATGGGCATCTAGATGTTAATGCACAATCATTAACACGTAAAATGCTCTCATTGACCAGATATTTCCCGATATACACACATAATACTTTAATCATGAGTGGCTGGCAGAAAGAGCAATTTTGGCACCAAAAAAATGTGGACGTCATTGATTTCAATTTCAATATAAAACAGTTGTTGCCAGGGGACTTGATGTCATACAAATCTATTGATACAGTTTGCAATATCAACGAAGCTGTAAATTATCCAGCAGAGTTTTTGAACTCATTAGATTTGCCAGGCATGTCACCGCACCATTAACAACTGAAGGTTGGATCTCCTATTATATTTTATTTAATAATTTGAACCCACCACGACTGTACAATAGCACGCGTTTAGTCATTAAAATAGATGAAAAATGTTGTCGAAGCCATTATTTTGAATGGCAAGTTCCGGATAGAAGATGTATTACTGCCACGAATCCCTATTATTCCCACAGATATGCCAATGAATTCAAACGGATTCAATTTCTAATTGGATTGGCCTTCGCAATGACAATCAACAAGTCTCAAGGCCAAACGATGTCTGTTTGTGGCTTAGATTTGGGCCCACCGTTTTCTGCATACGGACAATTATACGAGGGTAAACCATCCAGTTTGTTTGTGTTAGCTAAATACAGACTCATTAAAAATATCGTATACTTCATTGCACTAAGAGCTGATAATGTTATTTTTGAATTGTCATAATTTATGATAGAGATGTAATTTGAAATTTATCAGTTAAAATAATAAAAGTACAAAGAATTAAAAAAAATGAATGTTTGGTGTTCTGATAATTTTATAGGCCGTTATTGTTCACAGCGCTCTATTCCTCTGTCAGTTATATACCACATCTCCACATACTTACAATGAGTTAGTTATTTTTTATTTCACTACCAAAATATTCTCTAGAAATAATTTATATTGCAAAATAACGTTTGCCGGATGAGCTAATATATATATATATAGATCGGCGTTCAGTTTCGAATGAATAATTTTATTTTTAATATATTATTTGAATCATCTATACCAGGGCTTCTGAAACTATGGGTCGCGACCCCGAATGGGGTCGCGTAGCAAAATTCTGGGGTCGCGAGAGATTTTAAGAGCAGTCAGTAAGGTAAAAATCTTGAAATGGTCGATTTTGAGTTTTTGATATTTCTGAAATCTTTAATTCATAACCTTTCTAGGGATATAACACACATACCATATTTTCAATTAGAAGTATGTCAAAATAACTTTTAAAAAATCATCAACTGGTGGGCCGTGCCCACTTTTGACTGATATTTACCTTTTTTAATATCCTGAAATAATTGCAAAGCCTTCTTTTATTTATTCATACGCAATTAACTCCAGATAACGGTATAACTGTACAATTAACTGTCAAGACTTTTGCGGGATTTATAGTCAGATGCGTTTGTTGTTATTTTCTTATAATTTTGTTTAATGAATAAATCAAACAAAAAACTTATTTTTTTCAAAGTAAGATTTTTTAAAAAAAATAACTGTTTTCTACAATTATATTTTTTTAAAATTGTGTTTAATCATTTTTTTATGCAATATATTATTTTTATATATTAATTGGATTTTAGGATCAAAATAATTTTTGGCCATGGATAAATGGGTGAACTTAAAAATAAGAATGGTAATGACGCAGATGATAATGCTACAAACTCTCCTCAGGCAACGTATTGAAAAACAGGCATCTAATGTGCGAAAAAGAAAATACGCTGCGTCTTTTCTTAAATTTGGCTTTACATTTTCAAAATTGTAAGGGTAATGAACAACCTCTTTGTTTGATCTGCAATGAATTATTGGCTCCGGAGAGTATGAAACCATCAAATTTAAAAAGACATCTTGAATCAAAGCATGTTTCGTATGTCAATAAACCAAAAGAATATTTTGAAAGTCTATAAATCTTTAAATAAAGGAAAAAAATCCATTGAAAAATTTATGAGCGTTAATGAAAAATATTTACTAGCTTCATACGAAGTTTCATACTGTATTGCTAAAAATAAAAAGCCGTTCACCATTGGAGAAGATCTTGGTATTACCCGCTGCTATTAAAATGGTAGCAATACTACATGGAAGTAAATATGGCGATGATATTCGAAAAATTCCTTTGTCAAACGACAATGTTTCGAATAGAATTTCTGATATTAACAAAGACCAATTAGTGCAACTTATTACAAGAATTAAAGAAATCGCAAAATTTTCAATTCAGTTGAACGAAACAACTGATACTACTAAATTGGCTCAGTTGTTGGTATATGTCAGGTATGTTTATAAAGGAAGCGTGGAGGAAGAATTGTTATTTTGTCACCCTATGGAAGATCATACTACAGGGAAAGGCATATATTGTAAAGTTGACGGATTTTTAAAAACTGAAGGTTTAGAATGGAAAAATTGCGGTGGAATATGCACAGATGATGCAAGAGCGATGACGAGCAAAAATATTGGTTTTAAAACATTTTTTCAAGCGGCTCATTATGATCAGATAACTTTTACTCACTGCCTTATTCAACGAGAGGCTCTTGTAGCAAAATAAATTAGCACCAGAATTGAACGATGTGTTAAGATTATAAATTTTGGATGGTGTTAAGATTATAAATTTTATTAAGAGTCGTGCCTTCAACAGCCGCTTATTTTCAAATCTGTGTAAGGATACAGATTCCAACTACAAAACTTTATTATTACATGCAGAAGTAAAGATGGTTGTCAAGAGGTCAACGTTTAAAAAGATTACTGTTATTAAAGGACGAAATCGAAATATTTTTAACCGAATGAAAATGTGAACTTGCTGCTTTTTTTCAAAATGACTTATGGTTATTCAAGCTGTGTTATTTGTCAGATATCTTTGTGAAATTAGACGATCTCAACTTGTCCCTTCAAGGAAAAAAATTGCGATATATTTACTTCGAATGATAAGATTGAAAGTTTTATTAAAAAGGAAAACCCTACACTTAGAAAAGTAGGGTAGAAAAAAATTCGTTCGAAATGTTTTCCAGTGTTGACAAGTTTATAATTGAGAAAAATCATTGTAAAACTTTTATTGCAAAAATTATTGTAGATCACTTAAAAAGCGCTAGAAACACAGTTCCGTACATATTTTATATTAAATATTGATTTCCAAAAAATAATTTGGATTCAAAAGCCGTTTTGAATTGGCTTAAGTGAGATTGATCACCTGTCACTTAAAGCTCAAGCTGAGCTTTCGAGTGACTCAAACTTAAAATTACAATTTCCAAAAAAGCCCTTGACTGAATTCTGGATCGAAACTAGAACTGAATTTCCCACAATCGCTGATATGGCGTTAAATGTTCTTCTGACATTCAACACCACATATTTATGTGATCGCAGCTTTAACACATATTAAATCCCAATATCGTTCATCGCTAAAAAATGTTGAAGAGGTCTTACGTCCAGCAGTGTCAAACATTCCACCAAGGTTTAATTTGTTATGCAATAAAAAACAGGCACATCCATCTCATTAAATTTTTTCCTTTAATTTTAATTTAATACTTACCACTCAACGACTGCATTTGAATATATTCCAGCGAACTAATACGGTCAGAATTCCCTTTTATTTATGTTATTGCAAAAAATGCAATTTTGATGAAAAATAGGGCATATAATTTTTGTAACTATAATAAATACAATTTTACAACTTTTTGTGCAATTTTTAATCATAGATTTTTGTATGTTTCTAAACGAATTCTAAAACTATATATTTTCAAAAAATATTAATTTATCTTTCTTTTATATTTATATGGAGTCCCTAGGAACTCGCAATTAAAAATGGCGTCGTAAATGAAAACAGTTTCAGAAGTCCTTATCTATACAGTAGAACCCCGCTTAACGCTGTTTCATTTATCGCTGTTTCAGTTTAACGCTCTTTTATTTCAATTGTGGTATTCCCCGAAGTTGCACGTAGCGTTAAGGCCTTATCACACGTACGCGTTTGGAGCAATTTTTGGTCCAATTCGCGCAATTTTTACTCCATTGCCATAGCAACGGCTTTCGAACAACTTTTTTCCAGTGAGCTGAAAAAGTTGCTTCAAATTCCAGCCAATGGGGTTCTTTGGCACCCAACGTCATAAACAAGATGGCGGTAATGAAGGTAGCTTCACATCAAACGCATTAGATATGGCGTATAATATTTTAATGGTGTACAATATTTTAACGACGTATAAAATTTTAAACAGAATAGTGCTCTTTTTCTGTTTACTCTTTTCAACAAAAGTACGAGCGAAATAAAAGAAATAATATTGGATGGTTGTTTTCGAAGCAGAAAAATCGGCGAGTTATGCTTCAATGTGGAGAAAGAGCGTGGCTGACGTCAGAGCCTGTTGTTTTGCTTACGGCAACCCGTCACCCTCAGATGGGGCTAAGGGTTGGGCCAAAAAGTTGCACGAAAAATGTAAGTGTGGTACGGCCTTTAGGCTTCCCAATATCCGAAGCAGTTTATCTGTGTGTCTCCTTTCTTGCGGTGTTTTATGAACGTACTTTTATCGTTTCAAACATTTGTTGACGTTATTTTAAGTATAAATTTATATAATTTGCTATAGGGACAAATATTAGGAGTTTTAGTTTTTATCATGTGTGGGTGTGATCATCAAAAGGTTCGTTCTATTATCTAGTTTTTATAAGCTCTAAGTTTTTCTTTGCATCGGTGGTTCGTTTTTGTATGAATCTAATTTTTCACACACCACACAATATTATATATTTATTCTAATCTTATCTAATAAGTCTAATTAATCCACCAAGCGACGCGCACTGCTTCATTTGAAAAGAACCTTTTAATAGCGTGAGACAAAAGCAGCATACACAATGATGAACAGACAAAGCTCTCTAACAAACAGTTAATTTCTAAGAAGCAAAATATCTACGCATGCACACGCAGTAATGCACAGTTAAGCAAAATGTTTTCTTTGGTGTGGTTAAGCGGGAGCAAAGGGTGATAATAAAAAACACGTTAAGATGACAGAACACCTTAAAACTCAATTTTCGGTCAAAATATCGATTTTTCGTTTTTGATCAAATATTAAAATTCAATCTTTTATCTTTCTAAATCTGTAAAAATTTATTTCTAGCTTAATTAGAAGCCAAGTTACAGCTTTTTTAATATTACTTGATCATGAATTTCTCTGACCGGAAATGCCTTTCTGCTAACCGGAAGTGGCCCAAATTGTTTGTTTACGTTTCTCTTTCATGGTATATGACATGAAATATGAAAATTAATATACAAATATTTTGTCAGAAATTAAAATAGAATATTTGAGAATAAATATAAATGTATTTGGAAATACATTTTTCCTTTTTTATGTATAAAATCTGGCATCAAATTTGTTGTTTAGTGACTTTGTTTACATATATGTTTGATTTTCATACTGAAAGAATCGACAGCGTAGAAAGTTAAAAAATAATTCTATTCTGTTTTATTTTTGCTTGAAAATGCTAAAAAGTATTGCTAGAAAGCGTAAGAGACAATTTTTTGGAAATAAATACACAAAAATTTCCGAAAATAACAGCAATTCAACACCTGTTCCTGAATGCACTGCTAGTTCTTCAAAATTGGGAAATGAGAGTATGTCAACTGCAGAAGAAATGCCTGGTCCTCTGTTTGGTAACAGAATCATTGATCTTGAGCTTATTGTGGATGCATTTTCTCAACTTTGCTGCCCAAAATGTTTTGCTGAAAAAGTAGAGCTTTTTGAGGATTCCATGTATGGATTATGCTCTCATTTTACACAAAAATGTAAATGCTGTGACTTTTTCTTTGCATTTGCTTCATCAAAAAAGTTGTAAATGCACCAGTCATAAATACCAGGCTAGTATATGGTATGCGGCAGATAGGCAAGGGTTTTGCTGGTGCATTTAAATTATGCTCAACATTAAATTTGCCTCGACTGAGACAAAAACTGCTTTCAAAAATCAGGAAGCAAAGCTTTTAAAAGTGGTTCAGGAAGTAGCTGAGGAATCCATGAAAAAAGCTGCTACTGAAATTGCGGATATAAAACAAAATTTTTCATCTTATTTTGTAAAATGTGGCATATCTGTGGATGGCACATGGCAGCGTAGAGGTTATACGTCTATGAATGGTTGTGTTGCTGCAATATCAGTTGATACTGGTAAGGTGTTAGACGTAGAAGTTATGTCGTCCTACTGTCCTACATGTAAGAGACTTCAGACTATGCCAAGAAACTCTGAATATGAGTCGTCAAAAGCCTACCACATATGTCAGTGTAACTTCACGGGATCTTCGTCAAAAATGGAAATTGTGGGGGCTTCACGAATATTTCTTCGTTCAGAAAAAAACCGCAGACTTCAATACACACAATATTATGGTGATGGTGACTCAAAAGCTTTCATGAGTGTGAAAGACACTTATGGAATGAACAGTGTGACAAAGTTTGAGTGCATTGGCCATGTACAAAAGAGAGTGGGCTCGCGTCTAAGAAAGCTAAAAACAAAAACTAAAGGACTGTCTGGTAAAGGCAAATTAACTGATAATTTTATCGACCGACTTCAAAATTACTACGGAATTGCTGTACGCAGTAATGTCGGTAACTTAAATGCCATGCAGCAAAATGTAATTGCTGCGTTATATCACTGTGCATTAAGTGATAAGAAACTGATGCATGGTCAGTGCCCTATAGGGAAAGACAGCTGGTGTTATTTTCAGCGGGGGGTGGCAAATGGAACAAAATGTTCCACAAAATATGCTGGTTTATCAAATGATGTTTTAAATAAAATTAAACCAGTATATTTAGAACTATGCGACAAACAGATATTAAGTAAGTGCTTACATGGACGCACGCAAAATGCAAATGAGTGTTTTAACGGAATAGTCTGGCAAAAAGTTCCGAAAGAAGTATTTGTTTCGCTCAAAACAATTAAATTTGGGTCGTATGATGCTGTTATACGTTTCAATAAGGGATTAAATGGGTGCCTCAAAGTTTTTAATAAGATGAATATTGAAAATCCTGGGGTGTTTACCTTACGGGGATATAAACATTTAGATAAATGCAGAATCCGTGAATCGATTCATAACGCAGACCCCAAAACAAAGAAACATAGGAAAATTTTAAGATCCCTTAAAAAGAAAAAAAATATTGTTTTAGAAGTTAAAGATGGAGAGAATTATAAATATGGTGCAATTTAATAAGAAAGTAAGTGTTTTTCTTGTAATCAGATTAGTTTAATGTTATTTTTGTCGTTTTCTCAAAATGAGTTTTTTTACATTTTTTCTTACCGCAAAACACAATATCTCAAAAAGTTATGCTTGGATGAAATAAAAATTTTATATATATGTTTTTTAAATACTAATACAGGGAATAGACCTCTCTTAAGATTTTATGTTGATTAGACATTTTTTATACAGCAATAAAGTGAAAATTACAATAGCTTTTAAAGAAAACTTCAACGTTAAGAAACTCGAAACACAATAGCTTCTCACGTAATGGTTATATTACCAAAATAAGTGTCTATTCCCTAGATAAGGGGTTGTATGCTATATTATTCAATTTACAAAATGTCAATATATTTATTTTATTTTCAGTTATCATGTTTTGCGTAAAGTCTTATTTTTGCTTATTTTTCATAAAATACCCCTTTCACAGAAAAAATGTGCACTAATAAGACTTTAATTGGGTGTTTTTCTGATTTTAAAGACCCATAAAATATGCATTAACAGGCAAAATTCAGGTTAATTCAAAAACTTTTCTTTGAAGGTGTTCTATTACCTTAATAAAGCAACAAGAAAAAGCATTTCACTAGAAACTAAAATGCAAGTGATCAGAAGATTAGATACTGGTGAGCGTCAATCTCAAATTGGTGCTGCATTGAATTTGGCAACTTCAACAATAAGGACCATTCTTAAGAATAAAGAAAAAGTTATGTCATCGGCAGCTGCAACTACGACAAGCTCTGCAACTAGAATCACCCGTTCCAGAAATAATACTATTGAGGAAATGGAAAAACAACTATCTTTTTTTGGATTGATGACGAAATTGAACGCAATATGCCCTTAAGCCAATCTATTATAATGGGAAAAGCAAGGAGAAATTTTAGCTACATTCAGGTTGAAGCAAGTGACACAAGAGAAACTTTCGTTGCATGTCGAGGATGGTTTAATAGATTTAAACCTCGAAATAATCTTCATAACATACAGATTACAGGAGAAGCTGCAAGTGTGATACGAAAGTGGCGGCTGAATTGCCAGTGACATTAAAAACAATAACTGAACGAGAAAACTATCCTCCAGAATTGGTTTTTAATGTTGATGAAACAGGCCTATTTTGTAAAAGAATAACAAAACGAACATTTCTATCCTGTGAAGAAGCAGGTGCACCAGGATATAAAGCTAAAAAAGATCGCTTAACATTTCTACTGGGTGGTGATGCAAGCGGAGATTTCAAATTAAAACCACTACTTGTTTACTATTCCAAAAACCCAAGAGCAATGAAATGAATATCCAAATCAACTTTACCTGTTATTTGGGAGTCTAATGAAAAATCTTGGATAACTATGAAAATTTTCCAGAGTTGATTCACGGAATATTTTTGCCCGTCTGTTGAGCGCGATTGCGAAATTAAAAAACTTGAATCAAGAACTTTACTTTTAATTGAAAATGCTCCAAGCCATCTGCACATTATCTGACTCAATAACGTGCATTCCAGTCTAACGTGCATTTCTTACCGCCTAACACCTACTACCTTAATCCAACCAATGGATCAAAGTGTTATATCAAATTTTAAGGCTTATTACCTGGGGCGAACATTTAGACAGATGTTTGAAAAAACAGACAGAGAAGATAAACAATCAATAAGAGAGTTTTGGAAAAGCTACAATATCATGAATGTTGTAGAACACATAAACCTTTTTTCCCCTTAAAAGGAGGTAACAGAAAAATGTTTTGAAAGGGGTGTTTAAGAACATTTGGCCAGATCTGAGCAAGGGTGGTGAGATTAGACACTCTGTCGATATGAATGAAATAGTGGAAAAGCTAGTGGAATTAGCAAAACAAACCAGTTTAGATGAGGTAAATGAGGAAGATGTCGAAAAAATAGTGCAAGAAACAGCAGCAAGTCTTTCTAATGATGAGCTCAGGAATTAGCGAACCAAGAAGAACACAAAAATATTGAAAGTAGTGATTCTGAAGGAGAGCAAAAGGAACTTGCAACAGTGTTTCTAAAAGCCAGTTTAACCACAATAGCAAAAATTATGGACCAATTTTTTGAAAATGACCCAAATTTTGACAGGAGTTCAAAGGCAAGACGGGATGTTATGTGGATGCCTTGTCCACTTACCAACAACTTCTTGCAGAGCGCAAAAGAAAAATGCAAAAAAATTGCATTAGATATCTTCTTGATAAAAAGGCAGAAAATTGGAAATACAGAAGAGACCGAATGAATGCTAACATACTTACTTAGAATTTTATTTATTTTTATATGTATATTCGTTTATTATGTTCCTATATTTGTAAGAAATAAATTTTTGTTTTATTGTTACAAAAATGTAATTAATAAATTTAATGGTTAAATACTTGGCCAATTTTCTACCCATCTTCTCCTAATCCCATTATTTACATGATGAGATAAACTCGTTTATCGCTGTTTCATATTACGCTCTACTTTGATAGAACGTATACCCCTTGTTATGTGGGGTCTTACTGTACTTCTAGTTCAATCAGAGTTCTACAAGTAGTTTCGAGCGAAACTGAAACAGAAAAGTACTAATGAACTTTAAAACAGGAAATCGAGAAGCAATATGCAGGTGATAATGATAATTATATGGTTGACGTTAGGGGTTGCAATACCGGTACATCGGGATACCGAATACCGGTCTTTTGAGCCATTTGTACAGTTTCGAGATACCGGTATTCACAAGTTTAAATCCGGTTTATCGGTATTTACTAGAAATTTTTTAAATTGTTTCTCATTTGTTCAGGGATCACCAACATAGCAAAATATTATACGTCTTTGTGTTTATGCTGTCTTAATTATTGCACCATGATTAAAATATATTATGAATGAAATAATTTTCAGAAAGTGAAGATATTAAACGCCTTTATATTCCGCTCACATTACGTTGTTCTTATTTTTTATTTTTCCTAGCTGGTTCTACATTTCTAGGGCAACTCATTAAATCCATCATCTGATTTTTTCATTGCCAGATACAACGGGATAAAAGACTATTAAACTGAACTTAAAAATATAGACATAAATTATTTCTCTGACAAGAAATAACTAAATACATTACTCCTAACAAAGTTCTCGTGGAAAGAGGAATGACATATCCAAGCTCATCTGCCTTCCTTAATCCATCAACACCTGTTACTGAAATGTTTCCCTAACGGGTGAAATTAATTAGAATGTGAATACAAAGTTGCATCGTACAATCAAGAGAAGTTATAAAATATCTGAATCATCCAAGGCCAAAACTGTGCTATAGTGATATTGTACTTGCAGGTATTGAATATAACATAGAGCACTCGATCTCTGTCGAGATCATAATCTCCTATCAGGAATTATTGAGTTGACTTTATTGTTGATTTGCCCTTTTTTGTTAACATATGGAGGGATTTGTTTATTGTGTTGGAAATGTTGTGTTCTTTATTTTTAAGGAAGCGACTTTGTTTGCATGTGTTCTGTTGTATTTTTCTTGTTCACAGTGCGAGCGCCCCGCCGAAGCGATTGTCTCGCCGCAGTGACATTGATTGATTTATCGGGTCGGCCGCGGAGGGAACCTTTCGGTTCTTCTCTTTTGTCTTCCCGGGTGAGAGTGACCGCCGAGGTGGTCGATCATTGATTTTTTCGCGAATGAGTTGATTGTCCAATCAGGAGTTAGCCGTCCCGAGGGGGGGGGGTTAGAAATTAGCAGGATGGGTTCCGCCCTCGTCTCTCGACTACCCACCAACTGCTTAGAGTAGTTGAATTCATCAAAGAAGGAAACAATAGAGACGAATGCACAGCTGCAGTTTTCTTAGATATTCAAAAAGCCTTTGATAGAGTTTGGCACACTGGCCTACTCTTCAAATTAATAACCTATAAAATCCCACCCCCTCTTATCCTCTTACTAAGTTCTTATATCAGTGACAGGGACTTCTCTGTCAAAATTAATAAAACCTACTCAACTAACAAACCTATTAAAGCAGGAATAGCTCAGGGCTCAATTCTGGGACCTGTGTTATTCAACCTTTATATAAATGACATTATTAAAAATTCTAATACTATGCTCTGTATATACGCAGATGATACAGCCATACTCTCCAGACACAGAAATCTCAACACACTAACAAATAATATCAATGAATACATAGCCCACCTGGAGATCTGGTTCTCTGTATGGAAAATTGCGATAAATACTTCCAAAACTGAAGCAGTCTTTTTCTCTAAAAGAACACCCCCTCCTGAAATTATCCTACAAAATCAAAGTATCCCCTGGTCTCAGCACACCAAATACCTTGGTGTCATCATTGATAAAACTCTCACTTTCAGACAACACATTACATATATTAGAAATAAATTTAAGGATAATATGCGTAAAGTTTATTCCCTAATATGTAGAAAGTCTAAATTAAGTAGACGTAATAAACTACTTATCTACACTCTGATTCTGAAACCACTGCTAACCTACGCCTCCCCGGTCTGGGCTCACGCAGCAAAAACCAACATATTAATTTAATTGAGACTACTCAAAATACTACCATTAGACAAATTTGTGACGCGCGATGGTACATGAGAAACAGTGATCTCAGGTTCGCATGTAACATCTCAACAATCAGACAAACTATCAGAAAAATAGCAACTAAATTTTTAAAAAACATTGACGAACATGACAATCCATCCATAACCAATATATCCCCCTACTTTGTTCATTTCTCTGTCAGAAGACCAAGAGATATCTTGGTAAATCCTGACTTTGATTAATCTTCTCTCAATTTTCACTGATAATTTCTTAACTCTTAAGCCTTTGGTTTTTGCTGCACCCGGATTGGTCAGGCTAGCCCCGCCCCCAAAAGATCAATATTTTTCTCTGTTTTTGAGCTACTTAAAGAGTTATTTTAAGTTTAATTTTAATCTCTTATAATATATTTAATTTAATTTCCCTATACTACTAAAGTAGTTTTTCTTTATTTTAATTATTTTATTTAAACTGGGCAATAGTAAAACGTTTTTAAAGGCATCACAAATTACCCGATAGGAGATTAGAACCCGACAGGGCTAAGTGCTCCAACAACCTCTCCATTAATAATTAGGAAATATTCGTTTTAAGTTTGCGGGAGGGTCATGTTTAATAGGATATTTCGGGGTCTATTGAAGTTGGGATCAGGAGTATATTTTTCAATCTTTCTTACGGAAGTGTTTTCTGCATTATCTATATTATTAAAGAATCTTTTTGCTATTTTTTGGAAGGTTTCCCGGAGAGTTTTGAGGCGTACAGCGTGTCTAAGACTTCTGTTCCTCATAAACCACCGGGCATTAGTTATTTTTCTTATGATTACATTCTGTGACTGTTCTAAGATCTTGATAGTTGAGGGAGCGGCATGACTCCAGATTGGGCAAGCGTATGTGGCGACTGGTCTGATTATAGAGGTATAGATAAGCACTCTATTTCTTAATGTCAAAGGCGACTTCCGGGAAAAATAAGGAGTGAGTTACTTGCACAGGAATGATAGTCTGATATTCGTATCTGAGACACTATGGTTGTACTTGTGAAGAAAATGTGTAATATTTCGATATTTTCAAAATTGGTGAGTTTGTTATTCACATTGTATCATACTTTCGGGTTCAAAATGTGTTTTTCAGATTCATTATAAATATATTCATAAATAATAACCCATAATAATGAATAAGAATATAACTTTAAAGAAAATTTTTAAAAAATCAGTTGATAACACTTCGGTTTGGTTTCATTATTTATATGATGAAAAGAATATGATGGCATAATGTAAAAAATGTCCTAGAGTTAAGAAGAAAAGAGACTAACCACAAATCAAGTTAATAGTAAATCTTCTTAAATTTTTTTACTCACAAACCGATTTACATTCAGAGGAATGCAGTACAATTATCTAAGATGATGATGATACTAATGCCAATAGTAAAAAGGAATTGTCTCTTGAACAAAAATTAGAATTAGCGATAACTAAAAAATTTCAACAAACCAAAATACAGTGCAGAAATCAGCTATATCCAAAATCATTCGACGAGAAATCGATTGATTTGATGATGAAGGATTTAGAGGTAAATACTTGGAAAAAGTATATCACGCATTGCTAATAGTTCTACCAACTAGCGTAGATGCCGAAAGAACGTTTTCAACAGCTGGTAATCTTTGTACAAAACTATGATCCAGGCTTAATGACAGTACAATTAATGCATTATGTTTTTTAAAAACACTTTTCAAAAATTTAACTTTTAAAACATTAAGAACATTTCAAAAATTTGTAATAGTACCACAGACTGAATAGCGTAATTTGCACTTTTTTGTGATTTAAATATAAGTAAGATGTTCTTTTATTTATTTATTTTTACGACCTTTATATACTGTTATAATTCATAATTTACAAATTATTTCTTGTGATATTTACACTCTCTAATAAATTTGGCAAGTAAAACAAAGAAACACCTGTGTTTTCTTTTTCTAAGATATCTAATATCGGTATTAAAACCGGTATCCCGATATTAAATTCTAAGAAATACCGGTATAGAACTTTTGGTTTGATATTGCAATACCTAGCTGACGTTAAAGTAGGAAATGTAAATAAGTTGGTTACAGTAACAAAATGACTGAAGATATATCGAACCGAAATAAACAGATATTTTTTTCGGTTCAATTTCGGTTTTTGTTCGGACCAAAATAATGGATTTTTCAGGTTTTTTGCTCACTTCCGGTTCGAAGCCCTGGTTGTGTGACTAACTGTAATAGTGTTTCCTCTATCATCATCTCTACCCTCTTACTCATTGCTGGAATTCGATTTCATATATTCAATCTCATTTGTTCTGTGAAGAAGGTGGCAAATTAGACTTGAGGTAACTTCAAGAACAAAAACTCAAGGTGATTTCAAGAAAGAAACCTAACGAGATACAAACTTAGCGATGCGAGTAGCTTCATTTTAGAATCCAGTATTGTATGTTTAGAAGGAAATCTTAAGCCACTTTAAATCAAGAAAGGTATTGTTATAGAAGTTTATTTTATGAACCCATAAAGTATGAAACTGAAATATTTTTCTTCAAAAATTTTATGTTTTGCAAAGTTTAATTTTTTTTACAACTTTTTAAAATGAATTCATCAAATTCTGCCTCATATAGTAGCATTTTATAAATTGGCTTCAGCTATTCTTTTTGGTTATTAAATAAATGTACGTATAAATACTAAAAAAGTAGCTTTTTTTAATACATGCAAACTTTAAATGCCTATTAATTACTTTTGCCTTATATTTTACCTAAAAAGTAAATAATTGATTATTTACAACAGTGATCTTAGTAGTAAGAAAGTAATGGAATGCAGTAGGTAATTATTGTTATATGTTGACGTAATTCAAATTTGAAATAGCAAATATAAAGAAAGGTCCTCACTAAATAAAAAGATGGTTCGAAGCATAAAATATCTCATTAAATATGTTTATATATAATAAGAAATTCATTTAAAACAATCCGTTGTACAACATACGTTTACTTTTGATATTCTGTATAAACGAATAAAATAATTGTATTTTTTCATTCGGGTAAGATTTAATATTTATACTTGATCATATTAATGATGGGTGGTTATATAATTATTTTTCATGGCCCCCCCTCCCTATTAAAAAAATTTGTTCATTTAAAGATGCTTATTTGTAAGATTATTCTCCCTTAGATCATTTTTTACGTAATTATTTAACGTAAAGATATCTCGATATAATTATTATGGTGGTATTTCTTCGCTCTAACTGTCACTCAGAGGACCTAATATGGAAATTAATGTCTATCAGATTATTCAAAGAGAAATATTTAGGTTTAGAAAAATAGCATAAATAAGTTCATTTACAGAGCTTGATAACAAAAATGAATTATATCCCCATTTAAATCAAGCTAAGGGTACAAAAGGACACTAAATTATAAAATAAAGTCCATATTGGCAGTACAATGTATGTCCCATCTTTTAAAATTCAGTATCATTATAACTCAAATAGATAAAAACAATACTTTCTAACGCGATTTTTACGTTATGTCAGTTGCAATGTAATGAAAACCTATAATAGATGTATCTAGAATTAAATGTAACGATAAAATAGTGATTTCTTGCAGATTCGAAGCGAAGAACCTGAAATAAACGCTGCACCCACACCCGTTCGTGTACTCGCCATTCCTCACACCCTGTTCAATCCGGAACAGTCCTACGTCATCATTGGTGGTCTGGGTGGGTTTGGACTCGAACTTTGTCAATGGATGGTGGAAAGAGGTGCCAAGCACATCATCTTGACTTCCCGTTCTGGAATTAGGACTGGATACCAGAAGTTGTGCATGAATCGATGGAAGAAAGAAGGGGCGAATATAATTATCTCCACTGAAAATACAGTGAATATAAATGAAGCTAAACTGCTGCTGCAAAAAGCAACCTCCATTAAACCTGTTGGAGGCATTTTCAACCTCGCGCTTGTAAGTAGCTTCAACCATATTTTATTGTGATGCGGTATATTGTTTTAATCAGTTTTTATTTTTCCGTTCATTTAAACTAGTCAGTTTGAATTAACGACTATACACACAAGGGATATCTCTCTCGGTGAGAGAACTTCAGCTCATATCTCACTCAACAAGAGAGATTTTGCAACCGTTTTTTTTTGTTAAGGAGCAGCAGCAGTGTTATGAACAGGACCTTAAAATCTAAAAAAAAAAAAAGGAATATAATAATTGGAAAATCTTCTTACCCAAGAGCGATATCAATAGTCACGTGATCACGGCATCAGTCTCAGACTGATTACATTCCAGTCAAACCACGTGTTCAAGTTTTGATTCTTTTGAAGTTTCTGCAGCTGGGCTGATGTCATTTCAGTCAATCGAGGCTCACAGTTATATTTCCTATATGTGGGGTTATTAAGGGAGTAATATGTCAATTTGCGTGTTATCCTCATCACTGGACTGTTCAAAGGGAGAGGTTCCTCATTAATAATATTCCTATTGCAAAGTTCTAAGCAGTGCAAAGCTAATTAATTCTATCATTGAGCCACAATACTCATTACGTGAATGTCTGGTTTTTTATGGTCTTCATCTAAAGTGATTATATTGCGTGCCTTCTAAAATGAAACACCATGAAGAATGAGTAATATCCAAGCCAAAATTCGTTGGAATAATTGAAATAAAATATCACCACACGCATTCGATTTGAAAGGCATAACGAAATCAATATTTTGTATAGCCACTATGGCCTGCAATAACTATTACGATATGCCTAGGACGAGAAAGAAAAAGGCCTGTATGTATTCATTGGGTATGTATGTACATGCTGCGTTTGCATGTTGCCACTGTTCATCTAAAGCAGTTACCTAAAGCTAATAAATGATCGCATGTGTTCGAAAGAGGTATATATGTTGTCAGGAATATTAGAGTGTGAAAGTAAAATCCATTGGTACTTTAAACCTTACATTAAAGGACCGTTATGGCTGCCCATTATACGAGATTCATGTGTTTCTCTGTGGTCCCAATAAGCTTAGATACGACCTTCCTTCTGTAGTTAATCCGTTGGTATCTTAAACCTTAGATTAGAAGAACTGTTGTGGCATTGCATTATATGAGACTCATTTAAAGTTTTTGGAGGGTACCAATAAACTCAATTATACTGTTATCTCTCAATAATACTATTATACTTGTATAATAAACAGATTCTCTTGATTAGTCTGAAAATTCTATGTCGTTCCATTCATTTTTCTGTGTCTGCCATTCAACAACCATTGCTGCTCATGGGATGTATAGTGAAAGATAATCTCAGCAATGGATGGTTCGGCTCCTTCTCTAGACGACTCTGAATTGTACGAGCTGACAGATTATTGTGAAAAAGATTCCAATTATTACCATTGTCTTCTCTATATTACAGAAATTGATCTCTTACATAAGCACATTATACCTGTCATTCTTGGGGGTCTTAACCGACTATCGATCCACCATTTTTGGATTCACTGATCCCATACATGCATTTCCATTTTAATCTACCTGAGGGCTGATTTTGCAGAAAGATAATTTATAATCTCTGCAAGCTAGAATCCTTCTTATTTCAATTTTAAAATCATGATCTCTTCTTCGGTAAAACAATCTAAATTTTTTCATGGAAAAAAATCTTTTACTTAAAAATAGCTTTATACCTTCTTTTTACAATGGACTATTTAGTGGAGCTACACATGCACGTGATTTTAGTTCCTATGGTCTATGCTCATCAGAAAGTTCTCACATATTGTATGCTACCTTCTTGGTAAGGCTTTGCACAAGTATACTTGGCTCCGAGCAATAAGAAAGTTCTATGTAAGTTATACAAAAATTTATTTCTTAAAGAATTTCCAATATGTGACATTTTAGTGCTAGAAAGTGCCAGATTATCTCACACTTTAAAATTAGTGATACTGTAACATAGTTCACTGATGCATGAAAAGTTCAAGAATGAATCTGCAACATTTATTCTTGAGAATGAACACGCTTGTGTATACTGTGTACTCTTTACTGGCATACAATCAATAAATTTTTAAAACGTTGCTGCAAGAACAATGACATTAAAAATAAGTGCATATGAAACAGTAATATTTCCACTTAAATTATTTTAAAATTACAAATAATGAGTGTGTTAAAGATTAAAGATTCGATTTCAGAGTTTGTCATTTAAATAATATAAAGTGTGTGAGAGAGAGAGAAATAAAAATATGATTACAAGGTTTTTCCCGTTTGAAAAATACATACCCATATACTGTTTGAGTTAGTAAAAATAATCTAACGTGTGAAGAATAAACCTGCATTATAAGTTCACAATGCTAGAATTATTGTTATCATTTCGTGGCAGCTCAAGAAACTAAATTAGAATTAATCTATACATATAAAAATGGATGTTTGTATATATAAAATCGCTTCACTCCAATACCGTTCAACCGATCACCATAAAAATTGGCATGTATATGTATTTTTTGTGGAGAAGGTTTTTGTACTGTCATCTTGGTTGCAGCTCCCCACCAGGTGGCGCTACAGCATATCAATTTCTGCACCATTTAATCAATCACCAAGTTGCCAACATGGTCGCTAAGCACAGAGAAATTTGGTTTGTATTGGTTCTCCTTCAATGTTAATCTATACGCATATATAAATGGATGTTTGTATGTATGAAATTGCTTCAATCGAACACCTTGAAAATTGGCACGTTTATGTATTTTTTATGGAGGTGTTTGTGCTATGCTCTTTGTTGCAGCTCCCTACCAGGTCTACAGCAAAGCAACTTCTGCACTGTTCAGTCCATCACCAAGTTGTCAACGTGGTCATCAAAATTAATGCCAACTTGGCTCTATCACCAACATTTCGCCTTTTTTCCATTAAATCGCCATTATAATGTAAGGCACGGCATTACTTGCGAATATCATAATTTTAACATAAAATAAATACAACAGAAAGTAATATTAACGCTTACACATCCCGATATAAATTTACAGTGTTTTAAGCGTTCATTACACAAAATTTGCAACAATGTGTTACTTTTGCTAAATAGAGATCAGCTTAGGAGGGTGTTTTCAATAATCGACCCACAAGATAATTACGGGGTGTTATAAATAAAAAAAAATCCTTTTTATCAGCTATTAGACCTTCAGACTTAACAAATGTTTCTTTGTTCAGCTGAGACATGCAAAAAGGGTTTTTTTTGTTTAATTGTAAAATTAACTCATAAAAACTTCTTTATCCTATTCTTATTCTTCTATACCAGCTAGTGTTTTATAAAACTGATTGCTTGCTACAGGAATAAAAACTGTTGATGTTAAATTTAGGAAGATTAATTCAGATGCGAAAGAAAAATGAAGTATGTAAGTTGAAATTTGAACAGCGCTTCTTAGAATTAGAAAGTAATCCAAAATCAGTTGTTCGCCCTTTTCCAATGTGACGTATAAGTCACCCGCCCATACGATATAGAAGTTAGTGACGCTAACTGCTGTGCCATAGGGCCTGGGTTCGAATCTTGGAGAAAGCATAGGTGTTTGTAAATGTATAAGGCCTTCGAGGCATGGGAGCACTCTAAATATCCGTCGAGACTCAAGTACACGTGAAAGGTTCTTAGAAGGGATAGACAGATAGGAGTGTTCCAAGATGTTCTACCTCAGAATTGTTGTGGAACCGAGCCAAATCATACGGTCCTGTTCATGGTGCTCAAAGCAAAGGCTAACGACAAGCGTACAACTAGCATCTTGGTACGATGAATTTCGTGGAGCTTTGTCTGATGTCGATCGGGAGGAATAGGTAACAACAACCAATGCGATATATATATTCGTATTATAACAAATCTGAACAATGATTTATTACGAGTGCGATATTTTTAGGCTTATTTCTTAGATTGTTTTGAGAGACAGTGGTTCACCAATCGGTCATGTTGAAAAAAATGTCATTTAAGATATCAGAATTGCACTAAATAAAATCTTTTCTGACATCAGATCTCTGTTATCCGGTATTTTTTGACCTGTTAGAAAGAACAGGATGGAAATTTATAATTAGAAGTCCATGGATCTGGATTTTGTTTTACTCGATACTTGCAATTCTTTTTTTCCCAGAAAATTGCTTACGTCTCTTTTAAATAAAGCACTGTCCCCATTTCAATATGATCCCAATTTTTTCCATGTATCTTCACTTATACTAACATCAGGGCAAATTGTCGGAGAAAAATTTTGGTAGTTGTCGTCGATACCAGGCTAAATGACAGCTTTCATCTTGTCGTCAGAATAAAAGCGATCACCCAGTAGGTGCTCTTCAACCTTTAAGAGCTGACAGCAGTGATTGCGTTGCCATAGACAAGTTCCATTCAATGATGAATTGGGTTCGACTCGCAACTCTCAATTATCAGAAAGACGCCTTGCTGTTTTAACCTTATCTTTATATTCCGTTTCCTTTTGTTCCCAAGCACAACACTTACCAGGGAGCAACTTAATTTTTTTTTACACAGTTGATATATGTATAGCTGTCAGGTATTGTAATAATTTTTAAAATTGATAATAAATAAAAAAAATACCAATAGGCTTCCTATTTCAGTCAAGTCTCGTAGGTAAATAAGTCGGTTAATTAACCTGTAAACATGAATATTTTATTTTTAGACTCTTCACTATGATATAACTTTTGAACAGATGTTGCGAAATTCATAAACTATTCTCTCCCCTCATATATTTATTAATTTCATTTACTAGATCTTGAGGGATGCCTTCATGGAGAATCAGACGGTTAGGAACTTCGAAGAAGTCTGTGCGCCCAAAGTGACTTCCACTGTGAATTTAGACGCCCTTTCGCGAGATCTCTGTCCCCATCTGCAGTGGTTCCTTTGCTTTTCATCGGTGAGCAGCGGACGTGGCAATGCGGGACAGACAAACTATGGCTACGCCAATTCGGTCATGGAGAGGATATGTGAGCAAAGGACTTTGCAGGGTTTGCCAAGTAAATAATATTATTTTAAATATATGTAGATATTAAAGAAAAATTTTCAGCTATCTGGAAAACGCTTTCGTAGGATATATTTTTATTCTTATTACAGGTATAAACAAGTAAATGAACTTTATTTGCATTACTACGAATTTTGTAAATACTATTTGTATCTAAATTAAGGTATAGGCCTAAATACTTTTGAAAGTACAAAACATTGTGCACAGCAAACTAATGAAGATGGTCTTTATATTGCGTAATCAAGTATCATGTTTTACCGCGAAACTTTACCAAAAAATTGCCACATTGGCACGATATTGTCAATTTTTTAACATTTTGGAGATTAATTTTTATCCTAAAATAATTTAGAGCAATTTGACACCATTCGATTACAAAACAGTTCACAACTTTTCTTGGCTGTTTTACGCACGCGGTGACTTTCCTGGAATTGTTTGAAAATATTGGACTATATGAATGGAAAATACATAAGGCGAGCAGTAAAACTAAAGCAAGTTAATTTTAATTTAAGCTCTGATTGATAAATAATCAAATAACTTGGTACAAAGAAGATGAAGCTTGGAACGATAAATCATCATTTAACCGTAATCTGACTGTTAGTAAAAATTTCACCCCGCAAATTAGCTTTGGTTGTAAAAAAAAAATCAAAGAAAAATCTTTCACATCGGAAAAAAAACTCTTTTTAAGTTACAATTTTTTAATGACAATTTTCATGTATCAACAACATGCTACACAATTAATTTTAATTTTATTGCTAGCATCATTCGCATTTGTTTTACGAAAAGTAATAACAATAATTTCTCTAACATTTCTTGTTTAATGGGTCGATTCATCACCAGGGTGCTGTGATAGTTTGCCGATTATCACGTAATTATCAAGTAAACAATAACAGCTCCAAGAAATGCCCTAGTTTACAGCTCCATATGACTCAAAGAAAACGAAACTTCAAACAATTGAAAAGCTTCCGCAAAAGATAATTTTTAAATCGACTCTGTTTGAAATGTTTTCTTCGTTGCTATTAAACAGGTTGCTTAAAAAATAAATTTGAAAATATTTTATAAAAATGTTTACTAAAACTAATTTTTAGATGGTAACTACATTTCTCTTTTGACACAGGTCTTGCCATTCAGTGGGGTCCCATTGGTGACGTGGGTGTCCTGCAGGATACCGTGGGATCTGACGTCGTGCTTCGCGGAACAACCTCCCAAAGCATCCGTTCATGCCTCAGTGTACTGGATAAATTTCTTCAACAGAAACACCCTGTGGTTTTGAGTTGTATACCATATATACAGGAAGAAATTAGTTCATCTAGAACATCAAAACTAAGCATTTTGTCTGCAGTAGGCAAAATATTTGGTAAGTTGATAGCAAGGCAAAAGACATATAACACAAAATTTGCTTTACGAATCTTTATAAATTCCTTGATAGACAGATGAACAGCTTTAAAAATTTCTTTTAAATATGCCCGCTCTCTCTAGTAGACGACCCTTCCTTAAAAAGTAAGATAACATCTGTTTCGTTGTGTTCAGAAATTTTTCAGTGTGAAGTTTTAGTTTTCCTCATTAAAAAATCTTTAAAATAATCTTTAATTAGTAATGTTTTGGATACAACTTTTACCAAATCCGCTTTGCTTATTTCACTTTTCGTATAGCTAAATCTACACTCATGTCCATAAATTAAGGAGGATTTAGAGTCACGCTGAAATTGAACTCTAAAATAAATGTACTACCCGTAAAATAACTACACACATCTTCAAGAATCATGCCAATTACAGAAAGCCACCAGATGACACCGATAGTACGTCACAATGACGGGAGTGTAAGAGGAGGATATATAAGGAATATACAGGTAAGGAAGAAAAATTGTTCGCAAGCGTTTTATAAGCCTTTCAGTGAAATAACCACGTAGTTATGACACAAAGGACGCATTTAGATGATTTTATGTGGTAGAATTATCAGCCGTCTTGAATGTGGGCGTACCCAGCTGGAAGTATCCTATGAGAATTTGGAATCGCAAAGAGTGTCATCTCCAGGCTTTGATAATGATTGCAAAATGATGATAATGTGAGTAGATGTTACAGCACAGATTACCCCCCTGTTACAGCGCCGAATGAGGACCGGTATTTTCCAGTTAGTGCTAAAAGAAACGGACGGAACATAGCATCAGACCTCTCTCGTCAGCTCTCTTCAGCCACTGGTACGACAGTTTCAAGGCAGACCGTGTACAGACGGCAGATTGGTCTATATGCTCGTATACCTGTCAGATCTATTCCGCTGACTGAAGCTTACTGTCGCTTGCGCTTAGCCTGGAATAGAAAGCATGCATTGTGGACACCGCAACAGTGGGCTTGTGTAATGTTTTACGACGAGCACAGGTTTAACTTG
This sequence comes from Trichonephila clavata, assembly GCA_019973975.1. Classification (NCBI taxonomy): domain Eukaryota; kingdom Metazoa; phylum Arthropoda; class Arachnida; order Araneae; family Nephilidae; genus Trichonephila; species Trichonephila clavata. Next base: position 38,198 of record BMAO01037806.1, read on the forward strand.
CAGTTTGATTCTCTCCGGACTTTCACAGGGAAAGCACCAAGTGCCCATTTTCACCAAAAGAACATCATTGAACGACATCGTTTCCGTTGTGCAGGATTGCTTGTTTTGGGGGGAGGGAGGGGGAACTATGATAGGTCCAGATTGGATTTATGACAGGCTAAATAGATCGGAACGTCATTCTGGAACAGCATGTACGCTTGTTACAGGGCGCTATGGGTGCAGAATTTGTGTTTATGGATGACAACGCCAATCCTCACCGTGCAAACATCGTAAACGAATGCTTTTAATGGAAGGGTGTAACCCGTATGGACTGACCAGCCTTCTCACAGGACTTGAATGCAGTAGAGCATGTATGGTACATGCTTGGCTGACGAGTTGCAGCCCGTCAACCCCCTCCTACATGTCTAGCGGAACTTCGGAGAGCATTGCTTGATGAGTGGTGTAATATTCCCCAAGATCAGATCGATAATTTGATACTTAGCATGCCTAGGTGTTGTATGGATTGTATTGCATCGTCTATGAGACATACTATGTATTAACCATCATACCAAGCATGTAATATTGGTTTTTGTAAATAATTTTTTCTTTGTAATTTGCTCCAGGGAGCAAAAATTGCGATTTTTATTAATGATATATACAACATCTTATTACATACAGCATCTTTCTTTTTTTTTACTCTTTATCTTTTGTTTAGTAAAAATACTTTACAAATAAGTCCCCTTTCTTTTGCTTTTGACTTTTTCTTTGCCTGAACATGCATTGTCCTTAATTTATGGACATGAGTGTAGAATATCAACAAATATTTCAGTGCCGCCATCGCCTCTTACTGCGTGTGCAAGGCTTATTATGTTACTATATTCAAGCTGAATTCATACAACATTTTCCTGACTGACTATTTTTGGTGATAAAGGGTCGCGGGAAGCATTTAGAGTGAACTGGGGCATTTTCGTTTTGGACGAGCCAACTGGAAACTAAGGAGAGCCACCCGTATTGCTAGAAAGTTTCCAAGTTTTCCTTAACATGTTGGAGCGAAGATGTGTTCTAGGAGACCCACCTGTACTAATCTTTATTTACTGTATTTTCTTCCTGTAAGAGAACATATATATATATATATATATCTCAAGTTAATTCATTCATATATGCAAACTACGTGTTAAGTCGTTTTGTCCTATAAAAATCTCTATCTTTATTGGTTGTTTTCTTGGAGAATTAAGTTCTTGTCATGTATTGGATAGGTATAAGGTTACTGCTTTAACTACAGTTTATTATAATCGAAGTCAAAAGTTCAGTGAAGGAAATACGCAGTAGATGATCTTCTTTTTATCGCCAAGGACGAGAATTAAACTGAGATTTTATAGAAGACTGAGATTTTCATTTTTTTTTAAAACTGGGATAGTTATTGGCTTGACATTGCATCAATGATTATGTGTGTAAATTAAGTGATATTGCTAGCGCTGCTTTAGGGGTGAAGCCCATTTTAATTTTTATACATACACTCTTTTGCAAAAAAATTGAAGCACCAAGAAGGAGTTGTCCGATTGTGATGAAATTTCGTAGCAAAGACATCATGATTGAAAATGCAAATAATAAAATGTTCAAGGCCAATGAACATGAATTGCGATCGTAACGTGCATTTCTGCTGAGCATCTCGCAAAGTATAAAACCCGCAATAGAAGCGGAAAAATTATCTTTTTTCGTTTTCGCCGTTGTGATTCCCATGACCAAAAACGAATGGTGATATCACGATGTTTCCGAACATTTTAAAGGCAACAGAACGATTTCAAACGTTGTCTCATTGTCCGAATGTGTGAAACTGGGTGTTCATACCGAGCAACAGGTCGTCATCGTTAATGTGGGGACACAACTGGGCAAAGGTCCTGGCAACAATGGTTGCTGAGAGGAACTTATCGAAGAAAGGAATGCTCTGGAAGGCCAAGAGGCGCAAATATTAGGCAAGATCTGAGGATTGTTCAACATGCCCTAACTGATCCAACGGTATCATTGTCTACTACTCAACATACTACAGCCTCTTTCATACCCCCAATGGTACCTTCCACCATTTCACGGTGCTTTTCTGAGACAAGGCCTTTAAGACGTCTGCCCTTGACCCTACAACATCAGTGAAATCGTCTGTAGTGGTGTAGCAGCCAATTATCATGGTTGCCATCAGACAGGCATCGTATAGTGTTCATCAATAAATCCATCTTTACACTTGAAGCGGATGACCAACGTCTTCGTGTCTGGAGAGGCCGGGGTCCCAGGTCTCAATCTGCTTTTGTTTTACAAAGGCCTATAGCCATAACCCCTGATGTGACGGTGTGGAGTGCTATCTCATACGACAGCAGGTCATCTCTAATCTTCCATACAGCTTTAATACATAGCTCAACAATATGCTGATACCATCCTGTGGTCGGTTGTAGTACTTATGGTAGCACGTTATCCGGGGGCCAGTTTAAAACCCGATAATGTCGTTCTCTCAAGACCAAGGATGTTGCATATCATTGGTCTGCCTTTGTGCCATTAATACTCTTCCATGGCCATAAAGGTCGCCAGACCTTTCACCAATCGAACGTAACTGGGTCATGGAAGGGTGCGAAATATAGTAGATCTGGAGTAATAACTGACGAATGCCTGGCAGAATATGTCGCAGTATGACATTAGGAATCTCAATCACTCGTTACGGAGGCGTATACAAATCATAATCGCCGCCAGGGGCGGTTTCACTAACTACTTATCTAAACATTCAAGCTTTAATTTTGAGCCGTAGAGTAGATTTTTTATGATATTATTATCTGTGTATGAGCTGTACACATGTTTAGTTTCATTAAAAACAACCTCTTCTTTCATGGTGCTTCGATATTTTTCGCAAAAGAATAATGTATTGATTGCCAGATGTATAAATTTTAGTCTATTAACTCGTTTTGATAGTTTTCTTGCAATGCAATAAAATAAAAATCTTATTAGTTATAATTTTTGCCTCTCTGTTTCTACCAGGCATCTCTAACATAGCTTCCATGAATAAGGAATTGTCTCTCGTAGAATTGGGTATGGATTCTCTGATGGAAGTAGAACTAAGACATCTTTTGGAGCATGAATGTGATTTAATACTTGGCCCTCCGAATTGCGGAAACTCACGATAAAAGACCTCAGAATATTAGAAGGACCTCTAGAAAACGATACTGAAACTCCTGACTCCAAAGCAGCATTAACTTATGATATTGAGGAAGTTCCTCTATATTCCAATGCTCAGGATAATTCACGGCTTATACCTAAGGAAACAATAGTGCGCTTGAATTCTGTGAAAAGCGGAATACCACTCTTCATAGTCCATCCATCGAAGGCACTGTAGGTATGCTTTATTCTTTGGCGCAGTTGATCACTGTCCCAGTTTTGGAATACAGTTTACTTCCGAAGCTCCAGAAGATTCTTTTGAAAAAGTTGCTGCTTGGTATTGGATGGTGAGTATATATTATTTCAATATATTTTAACACATATAAATATATTTTTAAAAGGGATTAAACAAGCTGTATGAAGAATAGTGAAAAAACCCCATTTTAAACGTAATAAATTCCTAGCATAAACCTTTTCTCGTCGACAAAAAAATGGCACCAAATTTTTTCGCGTTTTTAACCGTGCTAATCTATTATCTAAAAATTCAGGAAAAATCACTTGCCATTTCATAAAGTGTCCCACTATAAATATTGAAAGAAAAAACATTGGGTAAAACGTTTTTCCAGAAAAATACTTTCCTTTTTGTGCCATTTCTCTATCTCCAAGACTATTTTATTTGTTTGCTTTTCGAATATGCAGACGTAAAACAACTGTAACCTATGTAGATTCTAGTTGAGCGATCTTCAAACTTAGTCTGACCGTGAATTCCGTACAGCAATAGGATGAATTCGTGGGACCCTATCCTATCCTTAAAAGAAAATATCTTGAAATAGTATTTAAAGCAGATCACAAAGTGATATAGGTAATATATGTAAAGACCAATATTAAAAAATCATCCATATTTTTTTTAAAAAATTAAGGTATATTTAATGTGATTTGTTCATTAATAGCATGTGTGAGTTCATGATCCAGATAAAATGTTTACTTAAACTGTCGAAATGTAGATAAATTGAGACTAGAAGCAATTGCAATTTATATTCTGCGTTCCATTTAGATTTTAACTTCGAGGGGTTTTTTTTAATACACTTATGTCCACACACACACATAAATTAAGGATAATTCAGAATCACACAGAAATTGAACTCTAAAATAAAAATTTCACCTGTAGAATTATCGCACACATCTTGAAGAAGAATATGCAAATTACAGGAAACCACCAGATGGCGCGGATAGTACGTTACAATGACGAGAGTGTAAGAGAGTGGTATATAAGGAATGGTGGCAAAGAAGTAAAATTGTTTACCAGCGCTTTAAAAGCCTTTCAGTGCAATAACCGCATAGTTATGGCACAAAGGAAGCATTTGGATGATTTTTTACGTGGTAGAATTATCGGACGACTGGAATGTGGACGTACCCAGATGGAAGTATTCGAGGAACATTGAATCGCCCAGAATGTCATCTCTAGGCTTTGGCAACGATTCCAAGATGATGGTAATGTGAGTAGATGTTACAGCACAGGTCACCCCCGAGTTACAACGCCGAATGAGGACCGGTATTTGGCAGTTACTGCCAAAAGAAACAGACGGAGCACAGCATCAGACCTGCCTCGTCAGCTCTCTTCAGATACCGGTACGACAGTTTCAAGGCAGACCGTGTACAGACGCTTAGGACACATTGGTCTATATGCTCGTAGGCCTGTCAGATGTGTTCCCCTTACCGCAACTCACTGTCACCTGCGATTAACCTGGAGTAGAGAGCATGCATTGTGGACACCACAACAGTGGTCTTGTGTGATGTTTTCCGACGAGTCCAGGTTTAGTTTGCAGTCTGATTCTCGCTGGACCTTCATATGGAAAGCGCCAGGTACCCGTTACCACCAAGAGAAACACCATTTCACGACACCGTTACGGTGGTGCAGGATGGCTCCTTTGGGGAGGAATTATTATTGGTTCCAGAACTGACCTGCATGTTCAGAGTGTAACGATGACAGGCCACATCTATCGGGATGTCATTCTAGAACAACATGTACGTTTGTTTCGGGGTGCTATGGGTACTAAATTTCTGTTTATGGATGACAACGCCCGTCCTCACCGTGCAAACATTGTAGACAAATGCCTTCAATCGTAGGATATCACCCGTATAGATTGGCCAGCATACTCACCGGACTTGAATCCAATAGAGCATGTGTGGGATATGCTTGGCCGGCGAATTGCAGCCCGTCAACCCCCTCCCACCTGTCTACCGGAACTTCGGAGGGCATTGCTTGATGAGTGGTGTAATATTCCCCAAGATCAGATTGATAATTTGATACTCAGCATGCGTAGGCGTTGTAAGGCCTGTATTGCATCGTCCGGGAGACATACTCCGTATTAACCATCATACTAACCATGTTATACTGTTTTTTGTAAATAGGTTATTTTTTTTAATTTGCTCCAGGGAGTAAAAAATCGCAGTTTTTATTAATTATTTCAAACATATAGCATCTTTTTTGCTTTTTACCTTTTGTTTAATAAATAGACTTTACAAATAAGTCAAATTTGTTTTGCTTCTGTCTCTTTCTTTGCCTGAACTTCATTATCCTTAATTTATGGACATGAGTGTATATCAATAAGTTATTCCCTCTCCTTCATTGGCAATCCGTATCGGACGGTTTTTTAATCAATATCGGCTTATCCGTATCGGCTTAGTTTTCTCATTTGGGAAATATTTACTCTTCTATAGGTTTTTAATTTAAAAAAGTGAACTGCTATAAAATTTTAGCACTGCCGTCTAAATTAAATTCATCTTCCATTAAAAACTGTTTACTTTTGCATAACATTGCACTCTTTGAAAGATAATGACTACGTGTTGTTTTAAAACCAATGCATTCATTTTTTCTTCATTAGTTATAGTATGCACATAGCCACCCATTCAGTATAGTGGTTAGTGATGCAGTCAACTGTACCGTTGGGCCTGGGTTCGAATCCTGGAAAAGGTATGGATACTTGTAAATGTGTAGTTCCTTTGCGGCTTGGGGTTACTCTAAATAGTCATCGAGCCGCCTGTCCTCTCGTGAGATTGGTGGAAGGGTAAGAAGAGGTGGGGGTGTTCCTGTCCACCCTCCAGAGTGTTCACCCTCAAAATTGGGGTGGAACAGAGCCAAATCATGCAGTCACCTGTATGGTACTCAAAGCTGCGGATAATAACAGGCTTAAATTACTAGCCCCTTCCTACGAAGAATTTCGTGGGCCTCGATCTGACATCGTCAGACATGGGTGGCATTAAAAACAACAACAACACAACAACCATGCACATTCAACCCTTGAAGAGGGATATGTTAACTTCATGTAGAATGTCAATCATGTCTGTTAAATAAGATAAGCATTGGAAATATGTTTTATAACTTAATTTTAAAGTATAGTCCTGAATTTGTCCGTTTGAAAATAATCCAACTTCCTCTTTTAACTGAAAAAGTCGGTTCAAATTTTTTCGATAGTTAGCTGACTTCTGAATGTAAAAGCTGGATTTTATGATCGAACTGTACGGTGAATTCATAGAGAGAAGTTTTTTTTCAGCGAAGTACCTATTCTTCACAAAACTGTACCACTTTCTCAGCTCATCGCGCGAAGGGAATATTATACTCCCCCCTTTTTTTGTTGACACGCGGACATTCGGATGGAAATAATCTCACATAATTAACAATTGATGATTTCTGCCAGATGTCAATTGTGACACTTACCGTCCTTCACGTTGACTTCCATTATTTTATTTTTAACACCCGGTTTCTTAACCACTCCTCCATTCTAAAAATTCGAATAATAATCATAAAATATACCCCTTATTTTCATTCACTGTTAAACATATTATAAAATTCGAAAATGGGCTTTAATTTATCACTTTTGTTGATTCAAATATCTGCTCCAAAGTACCTCTTGTACTGATTCCCGAACAAACACATGCAAAGTAAAAGTTGCAAGAAATTACTTAAAAACCAAACTGTCTGAGCCGGATATTTTTTTAAAAAATTCTTTTGTGGGACTCGCATTGGGAAAAACGTACCTATAATTATACTGGTGGTCATAAAATTTCAAAGAGAACTTGAGTTTATTTTGCGTATTCATTTATAGTTTTTTCAAATTTTTATTTTATAACGTGGGAATGAGCCGTAGACCCCCGAGGCTGCGAGGATCAGTTTGAAGACTATTGTTCTTTGGGAATTTGTTGAATATTGGCAAAAACACATTACAATACATTTGCGTAATTCAATGCAAAGTTAAATCCATAATTTGTATTAAAAGGGCTTACTTTAGCTATTTTTATAAGACAAGTACACTTATTTCCTATGAAAATATCAGAACCTCCTATCTTTATGAAGAGATGATATTACAAACATATACTTAAACGTAACAATCGAGATACACTAAAATTAGTAGATATTTTTCCACCGTCTTTATTTGATCATTCCCTTCTCCTTTCGTCAACGTTTGTTTTAAGCCAAAGCGAGCCCACACTAAAAGTCTTGTTGTAACAAAATAGGTGTGGCTTTCTTGCATGGTTCTGTGTTTAGTTTGTAATGAGGGACTATTCCTACTTCCCTCTAACCCCCTCGGACCCGGCTAGATGTGTGGGAGGAACTAATTAATCAGACGACACGATTCACTAAAATTGATTTATTGTCTCATTCAACACAGACACAATAATAATCCAATTAAGATAGTTTTGATCAATAATTAGAACGCGAGGGTGAGACCAGTTAGCATGGGGATAATATTTACGGACATTCAACTAATTTCTACGATAACTTATACAAACTCGTTTCTAATTCGGACGCACTCTAACAATTTACTCTCTAACTTCTATTTATATAAGTAGCACAGCACCTGAACTCTTGTACTTCAAAAATCCTAAAGATGAGGCCTTGTACACTAAAGGTTGGCTTGTGTGTGTGTGTGTGTGTGGTGTGTGTGTGTGTGTGTGTGTGTGTGGTGTGGTGTGTGTGTGTGTGTGTGTGTGTGTGTGTGTGTGATCACCACAGATCCTCCCTTTGATAATCGTCAATTCTCACTTTAATCATCTTAGATTTTCACTTCACTAACTCTCACTTTCCTAACTCTCAAAACTCGCGAATACAGAATTTATGTAATAAACTTAATTAACATAATCACGTTTTCTTACCATTGGTGAAAGTTGCTTAAATAATTATTTCCCTTAAAGAATACCCAAGAAGTTAGTAGAGCCGCGTATAGATCCATCACAAGTTTTCAACCCTACATAAATAATTTCAAACAATTGTACGAGTAATAAATTCAATTAAACTTTAAAAATTTAGAAATAATCATGTACAATGTAAAAATAAATACTCACATTCTATTTAGATATTGATACAAATTTTAAAAAGGAATTTCAGCGAAGACGGGATAGTAGTTTTCTAGATTCTAAATAAGCTCCGAAAACTTTATATATATATATATATATATATTGTAATGACTTCTCAATCAGCTTATAAAAACACAATTTATTACAAGTAAAGATTAACTAAAACACTCGTTCCGAGATTTGGATCACAGTCTCTTTTACAGTCAAGATTAGTTCCTCTGGTAAAAAGGGCCAAAATACATCGGCTTCGAAGGTCAACTATAATCATGGGTGAGAATGCAGTGCGTCTCTCGCTGTCTATAGCTAGAGAGGCCTCCGGTCAGTTCCCTCTCTGTATCGGTAATAGCAGCCAAAGTCCTTCGCTGTCGACTATTATCGTAGATGCAGACGCCGTGAGTTTCTCGCTAAATCACTTGAGAGGCCTCTAAACGGTTCTCTCTGGTTCTCCCCTGCAAAATCTCACGCCGTGCCTTTTAAAGCCCAGGTTGCTCCTGGTTCCTCTTTTCGGCTCTCCTTTGTCCCTTGTCTGTCGGCTCCTCAAACGTGGGAAAATTTCAGACCCAAATGTCGGGTGACCGTCTCATAGACCCACCGTCGCCAAGGATGCGTGGGAAACGGAAATTCCACACAGGCCGGGGAATATGTCCACTCCCGGTTTCTGAGGAATGGTCGTGGGAACAGAGGTCAGAAATGTTGACCCCCTATTGTGGCCACTTTTCCCCAGCAATTAGGGAAAGGAGAGCGGCTACATCACAGCTGCCTCCCTCCAAGTGTCCCTTTCATGGGACACTAGGAAATAATATTGAACGTCACAGGCATCACTGCTGGAGGTCGCGCATTCAGTGAGATAACCCAGGGCAGCGTAATTAATGCCAATACACAAAGCTTAACTAAAAATAAAAAACTAAATCATTAACCCCCGAGGATTTTTTTCGTTTAACTTTCTAAAAAATTAAAAAGAAGTTTGTATACCAAGAGGCTCAAAAGATTTGATACCTAACAATATATATTTTACACATGCAACACAAGCATACACTCACACACACACAAAAAAAAATTAAAAGAAGGAAACAGTACTATAATTTCATTCCGCCTTTGAAATTTTTTTTCCTTAGGTATAAAACAGGGAGTTCCTCTCCTTTTATTCCCTGCGACAAAACCACTCCTGCTCCCAATTCTACGCAAAGGGCTTTTATGACGCATTTTATAGTTCTATAAACCCTTTCTACTGCGTAACTCTGCGTTTCTCAGATGAACGGACCACCCGTATTCCGAACTCGTCAAAAAAGGTCGCAGTCAGCTCGCTCGTGAATGAAGTGCCAAGATCTGATTGAATCGTCTTTGGGAAACCTATTCCTGAGAAATTCAACAAAATGGCGTTTATTACCCTTACGGACGAAATATTTTCAACTGGGATCGCCTCAGGATACTTGGAAGTTACACATATAGCAGTAATCAAGTATCGGTTTCTTTTTGTGGAAAGAGGGAGTGGCCCTACCGCGACTATGTTGATTCTAGAAAAGAGACCTCCCCGATAATCGGAACTAATTTTAGCGGAGCTTTTACTTTATCGCGAGGTTTACCTTACAAACTTCACAAGTTTTGACAAAATCCTCCACATCTTTGTAAATATTTGGCCAAAAAAAATACTGCAAGACTCTAACATTTGTTTTTGTGACACCCAGATGCCCTCCAATTTCATCGTGGCTCAACCGGTTAATCTCGAGTTTGAATTTCAAAGGCACACACAATTGTCGTATTTCGTCCCCTCTTTTAGTTCTAGTAACCCTGGCTAATTTTCCTTTCATTATTTGAAACTCCCCGTCTACGCCTGATCTGGCTTTTTCCCACAACACCTGGAGATCCGGGCACTTCTCTTGCTCTGACCGGAAGTCGGAACTAGTTACATTGGCTAGCCAAACCTCCTTCATCCCCATCAAACTGAGAAATTTCTAACATTTCTTCTTGTACTTCGTGAGGGGAAATTTGATCTCCGTTTTCTATCGGAGAGCTGTTCGCCGTGTGCAAATTTGTACCTATTTCTTTACTGGCGCTTCGAGTCACAACCGCGCTTATCATTTGCATACCCTTCTCGCTCGACTCAATAAGATCCGCTGTACGATTTCCCAACAAATAAGGTTCGTCCGCGTGGCTATTAGACTTGATTGCCGCCTTCGTGTAATACTCTCCTCCCTTAGTTTTAATTTTTATTTTTGCGAGCGGTAGGCAGTAGCATACGTCATCCAACGGGCTTTTGATCCAAACATATTCTCCCAAAAGATCGTTTTCGTTGATCCAACTGCGTGCGCACAAATCTATGGAGGAACCGGTGTCTCTTAGACACACACGCTCTACGCGATTTATTTCAAATTTAACTTAAAATTTTTCGAAATGGTCCTCATTCCAGGAGTTTACATTTAAGTTCGCCACCGTTTCATAATTGTTTTTGTAAGCCAAGGGCAAGAGAGTTTTATGTGACCAGCTGCATTGCAAAAATAACAGATGATGGGTTTTTTCCTTTCGAGTGATCTTTCCCATTCTCTTTGATTATCTCCCTTAATTTGAGAATTTTCCTGAAATCCATCATTTCTAAGTGATCCCTTATTTGGAACGTTAACATGTTTGCTTTTCTCGCTAATCTGATTAACCTTATTACTCACGAAAGGTTGCCTCTCAAATTGCTTACGCTCCCCTGCGTTTATCGTATTCTGTTTCCTATGCACTTTTTTTACTGCTTCAAAATGATCTAACTTTTCTGCTAGATCAGTAGCGTTTTTAAAAGCGTCCCACGAATCAATAAAGTGATTCACTAATTCAATGGGGGCTCTCTTTTTTAATTGCTCGGTCACTAATAATTCTTTCAACCCACTCAGATCTTCTATTCCCATCCCTGCCAACCAATTTTCCAAATAAGACCTTAAATCAAAAACCAAGTCTGACCACACATAAAGTGCCTGGTCTCCGCTGATGCGATTCAAATCTATCTCTAAGGGCTACGGGAGTTAGCTGGAATCTATTCAAAAATAATTTTTTAATGTGAGGATAATCGTCTCCTCTTTCAGGTGGTTCTTTTGCCACCAATTCAGTCGATTCCACAGGAAGCAAGGGAATGTGCTGTGAAACCCACCTATCTTCTGTTACTTTTTCTTTTTTGGCTTGCCTCTCGAAAATTTCAAAAAACAGATTAATATCTGAATTTTTGGCATCAAATTTAGGCACCAAGTCTTTTAAATTCACACGTCTATTTACCACTTGCCCTTCTAAGTCGGCAGACGAAACACTAACCGTATCAGTAGCATTAGACAACCTTAAACGTTCTAGCTCATATTCCCTAATTTGTCTTCGCTCCTCAAACTCTTGATCCCTAATTAGCTTTTCTCACTCCCTTTCTTTTTCCTCTTTTTCCTTTTATTTCTCTTCCCTTTCTTTATTTTCCTCTAAAACTCCCTCCATCACCACTTTGATGGTTTCCATATCATAATTCTTATTTTGTAAAATTTTATCCTTAATTTCTACCTTTCTTAGATCAACGTGGGCTTCTACCCCTAATCCCGACGCTGCCACCAGATATTTATATATATAAGCTGTAATGACTTCAATCAGCTTATAAAAACACAATTTATTACAAGTAATGATTAACTAAGAACACTCGTTCCGAGGTTTGGATCAAAGTCTCTTTTACAGTAAAGATCAGTTCCTCTGGTAAAAAGGGCTAAAATACTTCGGCTTCGAAGGTTAACTGTAATCGTGGGTGAGAATGCAGTGCGTCTCTCGCTGTCTATAGCTAGAGAGGCCTCCGGTCAGTTCTCTCTCTGTATCGGTAATAGCAGCCAAAGTCCTTCGCTGTCGACTATTATCGTAGATGCAGACGCCGTGAGTTTCTCGCTAAATCACTTGAGAGGCCTCTAAACGGTTCTCTCTGGTTCTCCCCTGCAAAATCTCACGCCGTGCCTTTTAAAGCCCAGGTTGCTCCTGGTTCCTCTTTTCGGCTCTCCTTTGTCTCTTGTCTGTCGGCTCCTCAAACGTGGGAAAATTTCAGACCCAAATGTCGGGTGACCGTCTCATAGACCCGCCGTCGCCAAGGATGCGTGGGAAACGGAAATTCCACACAGGCCGGGGAATATGTCCACTCCCGGATTCTGAGGAATGGTCGTGGGAACAGAGGTCAGAAATGTTGACCCCCTATTGTAGCCACTTTTCCCCAGTAATTTGGGAAAGGAGAGCGGCTACATCACAATATATATACATATATAGCCATTTTGAATAAATAAAACTATGTAATAACCAGTTTATGAGGCACTCGTTGGCAATTTTTGTTAACACTTTTTCAAGAAGAAGGAGAGCGGTTTACGATGGAGCTCGTTGATTTAAACAAAGATCGTGTCGAAGGCAATACCTGAGTTTGTATCTTTATCTTTGCATTTCCTCGCTGCATGAACTTAGAGCTTTAACATATTTGCCGTGCACTTCACTTCTGCGGCAGTGATAGGATCGGACATTTTGGAACAAGCTTTTGTTGGCTTTGATAAAAAAGGTGTTTATTTCCGTAAATACGAAGAGAAGGTGTGGTTTGTAAATACACAGGTTTATGAAGCAAGAACAGAAGGCGAAATCGAAGTTAAACATGTTATCAATCCTCGAATAAGAAAGGAACTCTCTGAACTTATCAACAGCTATACACCTAAGAAGACCGAAACGACAAATGTATCGATGAAAATTATCTTGAAGGATGATATACCAGTTTACCAAACAGCACACCGTTTGTCATTTCTGGAGAATCAGACCGTCAACAAGCAGATCGACGAATGGTTGGATAAGGGAATCGTGAGACCAAGCTCTTCTGAATATGCAAGTCCAATCGTGTTAGTCAAGAAGAAAGACGGTACCGACAGACTATGCATTGACTATAGGAAACTGAACTGATAATAATTTATTTGGACGATTTGATCGTTCCAGCTAAAGATGAGAAAGAAGGTTTGGAAAAACTAAAGAAGGTGTTTGAGGTCGCATCCAGATATGGGTTGGAGATCAAGTTTGAAAAATGTCAGTTTTTAGAACGAAAGGTGGAATTTTTGGGTCTCGTTGTCGAAAATGGAACGAACGGTGCGCCCTTCAGTTGCAAAAACGATAGCTGTCAAGAGGTTTCCTGTACCAACGACTGTCAAACAAGTCCAAAGCTTTTTAGGACTCACTGGCTATTTTCGAAAATTTATTCCGTCATACTCTAAAATAGCGAAACCTTTGAGTGATCTAATTAGAAACGACAATCGATTTGTTCTTGAACGACCTCAAATAGAAGCATTTGAAAAGCTCAAGCAATTATTTACTGAAAGTCCAGTATTAAGTATTTTCCAGCAGGGAAAAACAACCGAATTGCACACGGACGCAAGTCAACAAGGCTACGGAGCCATCTTACTCCAAGAGGCAGAAGATGGAAAATTGCATCCAGTTCAATACATATCTAAGAAAACTACTCCGGCAGAGGAGAAGTATAGCAGCTATGAACTTGAAGTTCTTGCTGTTGTCAACGCTTTAAAGAAATTTCGTACCTACCTTATGGGAAATCATTTCAAAGTCATAACGGATTGCTCAGCGTTTCAAAAGACTATGGACAAAAGGATTTGGTTACTCGTATAGCGCGATGGGCATTATTGCAGGAAGAGTTTGATTATGAAATTGTGCATCGTTCCGGCCAGAGAATGCAACATGTGGATGCCCTTAGCAGATATCCAGTCGCAATAATTACTAACGATACTCTAACCGCAAGATTAAAAAGGGCACAACAAGAGGATGAATACACTCAGAGTCTAAGGTCACTGATTGAAACAAACAGCAATTCAGACTTTTTCGATAAAAACGAAATTCTTTACAAATAAGTTGAAGGTCGTGAATTGATAGTTGTACCAAGAGATATGCAAACTGGGATAGTAAAGTTAGCACAAGAGAAGGGACCATATAGAATAGTTAAAGTAAAAACTAGAGATAGATATGATTTAGAGAAAGTGGGTGATCATGTGGGACCTAAGATAACAAATTCATCTGCTGATTTAATGAAATTTTACTCACCATGATGATGTATTTTTATAAAAAGCGTTTTCTATTCTTTTTGAAAGAACATAATGTGTATTAATGTGTTTTGTTTTCTTTGCTATTAATATTTCATTTTTGAGAGTTGTATCCTTATTTTTAAATTTGAATGTCTATCTTGGAATTTTTATCTCCGATTAATATTAATTTTGCAGAGGCCTATATTTTGTTGTATGGTATGTAAAATCACTGAGGTCAGTGATTCCCAGGATGGCCGAACTTGTAGGAAAGGAGTGCAAGTTTTCTTTTACTTATTTTGATTTTTATTGTAAGAGATGGCACCACTAATCGAAACCACGTGAGTTTTAGCTGCTCGATACGATGAGGTCATGTATTTATAAAGGGGGCAGAAAAGAAAACTGAGAGTTGCACCAAAGCTTGAACGAAGGCAGGTCAGAGGAAATCGCTCTCTCCGTTGTTTTGAGAAAGAGTACGTGTTTTCAGAATTAGTATGGTGTTATCTCGAATAATTTAAAACCCCTTGTAATTAGTTAATGTTTTAGTTGTGTTATTAATAAATTAAGTTATTTTAACTCTGCGTGCTTATTTTAACATTAAAATTGAACCTTCCCGTAGACGCCAACCCACACACATATATATATATATATAGCAGTAAATTATTCAAAAGAAGACTAATAAATCCCAAGCATCCTAAGATCAGACCGGAAGAACCAAGAACATGGAACCATGACAAACCAAAAAGAAATGTTGCTAGAGGGGAAAACTATTATGATTTCTCGAGCTGTCACTGGTTTAGGACAGTGAAACAGGATTAAACAATGTTTTGTGAGTTCTCAACCTTCTCCTGCAGCAGAAATTGTTTCTACATAATAGCTTCCAGTATAAACTAAGGCAAAAGCCTAAAACCCACGTGGGTGAATATAACAGCAATAGAATAGAAATTGCAATATTAAATTACCATAGGAATCCGGAAGAAATAGACAAATATAAAAATGTATAAACAAAAATATTTGCAAGAGAGGTTAATAATGAATATAACCATAATTAACAATAATGTAAATGAGCAAAAAACTCTAATCTTACCCGATGTATACAGATTCCACAAATGTACTGACTCACTGCATTAAAAAAAAAACACAGCAATACTAAGAATAAAGGCGCCATCTCTATATATTTTTAGTAACTAAACTTAATATAAGCATATATTAAGAATATTATATACTATATATATAGACTAAATATATTAAGAAATATAACAATAAAATTATATACTATAAAATAAATAGAAATGAATGCTTAAAATAAAAATAATCAAATAGCTATAACTTTGATGACATATATTTATAAATAAAATTAGCTGGATAGTTATAATCTAGGCAACTTTGAAAGAATTTTTTATAATTATTAATTCTCAATACTTCTTCAGATACTAAATCATTATTTCTTTTTATATAATTTAGAATGATATTTCTAAAAATTGAAATGTGAAGGGTACTATTCCAATATGGCATTTTTATAACATTAAAATCAAAAGAGTCTCTTTTATCAAAAATATTACTTTTTAGCATATTATTTTCAACTTTTAATTCTAGATCAAGGAAATTTGCTGACTCTATATTGCAATTGGTTTTTAATAGTTTCAGGTAGGTTGGATAATAATCAAATATAGGAGTAAAGTCAACTTTATTACTGAAAATAATTAGATCATTGATGTATCTAAAAAAGTAACAAGAGTCTGTATCATTTTTTTCATTCTCGTAATAGTGTAAATAGATATTAGACAGACTATTACTAGCTAGGCCACCCTGTGGCAGACCTTTAATTTGTTGATAATATGAGTCATTATGAAATATGTGATTTTCTTTCAAAACAAATTGTATAATAATATTATATTTATCATAGTTTATCAATTTATTTAATGAATATTTAATATAAACATTTCTAAGTACTTTAATCATATCCTCTATATCAATAGAGTTGAATAAGTCTTCAAAATCAAAGCTATGCAAAGATTTAACACTCTTACCTTGCATATTCTCAACAATATCTTTACTATTCTTTACAATAATGGAGTTTGAGATATTGTCTAGAGTGTGTTGTATAACTTTTTGCAACACCTTGCCTGGTTGTGTAATATAGGTATTAAAACCATTAGTAATAGTTCTGAATTTAATTGGACACTTATGAAATTTTAGTGTTAGAAAAATATAAGGAAAATTGATATTCTTTGTATATAAATCTAGTTTTTTATAAAAAGCTGAAATACGGTTACTGATTTCTCTATTGCTGCTATTAGATTTAATAAACGCATTATTGTTTTGAAACTGTTTGTTAAGTATAAAGTTATAAAACCATTTGCAAATGATTGCATAGTTGCCCTGAACTTTATCTACATATACAATAATGAAATCTTTTTGAAGATTTGAAATTTGGTGTTTTATATCTTTATAAGAAATATTTTTATCAGTTTTATAGTTAAGATTAAGTAACTCACTCAAAACTTTGCATTTAAACTCATTGAATGCTTCGAAAGGAAAGTTGTATTTAATTGCTATTTTTGTAATGAAGTTATTAATATCTTTAGAAATTTGTGCTTTAATAGCTTTATTATTATTAGAACGCATAATTCTAAAGCCAGTACCCTTAACCATTAATTCTCTGAGAGTTTTATCTTTAATAATATTTAAATTACCAGATATGACATGTTTATGATATTCATCAATGAAATCTACATAATTATGACAATTACATACCATATTATGATGTTGCAAATTAATAGAATTGTAGTTAAAGATGGATCTACCAATTTTCTTATTATATTTAAATGCCTTTTTAATGTTAATGTTTTTTACTGGGAAAAATTGAATATACTTCTCAAACACTTTAGTAAAGTTTACATGATTATAGGATTTATTCATGAAAAGGATGTTACAGTATTCAGTTGTAGAATTTAAAACATTATCATGTATTGATATATTAAACTTACTGATTAAGAAATTACAAAAATCTTTCATAACATGTAAGGCTATTGTGTATGTATGTATAAACTGCTGTTTGTAAGAAATGCAACACTATGAAGGTGTCATCAGAAATACATGAAAAGTACTACACAAGCGAGTTGTATTGGTACAAATAAATGAATAAATTTTCAAAGCAAAAAATAAATATTAAGTGTCCGAAATTAGCATCTGGTGTAGTCAGTACCCGCTACAATGTGTGCTGCTTTACGGCGTGGCATGGGGTCAAACAGATGTTGAATGACTTCTTCTGGAAGAGAATTCCATATTGTTCTTCTTTTTAAGATGTAGGTCGCAGATCACGAGCGAGATGCCGACACACCAAATCCAACACGTGCTCAATAAGCGTCGTTTCCGGGGAATAAGCAGGCCAAAGAAGAAGTTACAGTTGTTGGGCTGAAAAGATGTTTCAATCATTCCTTGCAACATGCGAGCGTGCATTATCCTGTTGAAAGAAAGCTCCAGGGATGCTTTGAAAGGAGGGAACGACTTCGATCTATAGCACTTCATGAACGTACCTATTGCTATTCAGATTTCCTTCAATTCGTAGCAGCTAAGATCGTCCATGATACGAAATTGCACCCCAGATCATAACTCCGTGTGTTCGGCCACTATGACTTTCGATAATGCATTCTAGAAGGCAGCATTCACCGGTATTACGTCTATCACAGTGCTTCTCAAACTTTCAATACTGGGGACCCAATTTTCAATCATAATTTTTACCGCCCCCGCCCCTTATACAATAATAATGCATTGAAAGCAATAATAATGCAATTTGACGCTAAAATTATAATACGATCTTAATTATAAAGCGTACAAATTAAAAAGATACGTATTAAGTTATGCATATATTACTTTAAAGTAATATATATATATATATATATATTTTAAGTAATAGGATAATTATATAGTATATATTATGTTGTTCCTATTTCTCTAATTTTTAAATTGGAACAGATTGCAAAGTGATATTAAATTAAAGATTTATTTCCTCCATCATCCATTTCTAAAAGTATAAATGTCATTAGAAAAATAGTCTAGTCCAGCGATATTCAACCTGCGATCCTACGGGTCTTTTTAAGTGGCCTGGTCATAGCCTTGCTCTGAGAAATTCATTTATTTATTCATGAAAATTTGGTGGGAAATTCAATGCTAAAAAAAATCAAATATATCATTTTTGCTTTTTGTTGTCGATGTCGCATGGGTGCGAATTGAAATTTTTTTTATTTTTATTAGTGATAATAGACAACAGTGGAGTAGCGACCATTTTATGAGTGGAACTAATTTTTAACTATCTTTCATATCATTTAAGTGAAAAATATTCGAAGAAAATAGATAATTTAAAGACGATTGGGATATGGACTATTTTGTAGTGAAAAACAAGCATGGTACAGTAATTGTTTTATCTGTCAGGAAAGTGTATTAAAAAATAAATAAGTTATCTGATAAAATAATTTTTTCTTTATTTTTATACCTCCTTTTCACAATAAAATATGGTTCAAAATCCTGTATTCCACATTAATATATCTTCCCCTTCGACGATAAACAACGAAATTTGGAATTATATTTATTTGAATCATTACTTCCACTATTTTCAATGTCCACCATAATTCACTCTCTGAAAAATCATCACTTTCGCTGTCTTGCATCATTTTATTTTTTCAACGGAACTATCCTTCTTTAGACATAACTCTAATCCACAAGCCGACGTGTACTATACAATGGGGAAAAGACGTGACCTATCCCACCGAAAGATCCATGAAACCAACAGAACTTTACAAACTGATATTCAAAAAGCTTAA
Organism: Trichonephila clavata; assembly: GCA_019973975.1. Classification (NCBI taxonomy): domain Eukaryota; kingdom Metazoa; phylum Arthropoda; class Arachnida; order Araneae; family Nephilidae; genus Trichonephila; species Trichonephila clavata. Next base: position 57,531 of record BMAO01037806.1, read on the forward strand.
TATTTACTTTCATTTCTTCCAAGCCGAGCAAAATCGTGATAAAGCAAGTCGCACTGACTAATTCTACTTCACTCGAGTTTTTTCGGAAAATTATTAACTGTAATGTATACGAAACCGAGATAATTCGGAATAATCAGGCAAACGGTTAAGTTATGAATTTGAAGAGGAAGAAAGTACCCCTCCTCCATAAAAAAATTTTCGTGACGATAGTGACATGGACAAATTTCTTTAAAAAATTTATGAAAATGCTTGCATTTACCGGTATTATATGAACACGGTATTCCAGAAGAAAAAAAAGGAAACATTGCTTTAATTTTTACAAAAAATTTTTATCTTTATATATGTATATATGTATACGTTGGGATATCTCTACTCTCTCTGAAATTCAACTGCGATTTCTTAATATTATATATCTTTAAAAAACTGTATGAGAACATAATTTATTCTCTTAACTCATGTATTTTACTATTGATATAATTAATAAAAATTTTGTATAAATTTGAGGAAATAAAATGTTGAGATATCGCTATCGTACATTTTTAATGTATTTTATTTCTGACTTTTTCGTACAGCGTAGTGATTTTTTTCTTCTTTAAAAATATAATTTTCTATTCCAGTTGAATTTGTTCAAAGGAACGAATTACGATTTAGTTTGCTTTTTCATCTATTTTTAGTAAATTTGAATCTATTTATAATTTACAGAACCTGTACAAGAAATAATTAAACTGATATTTCCTCAATTATCGTTGCCAAGGTTGTTGAGAGACATCAGCAATAATTTCCAGTTTCATTTTAAAACATTTATACTAGTTACTCAATTGTAGTTTATAATTTTAAAAAAAAACATAGCTCGTTCATCTCAGTATATCAAACTTTTTTTTCACTATTTAGCGCATTCAAAGACTGAACGTCGGACAAACAATTGTTCTGGCTGGATACTCCTTTGGCTCATTCTTGGTTTTCGAGATGGTCCTTCAAGCAGAGAGCCAACCTCTTCAGCATCCCGAAGTACAAAATATCATCTTCCTAGACGGATCCCCTGCTATTTTGAAGGCTTATGTCAAAAAGTTCCAGAGCCCCGGTGTTAAGAGAGACGTAGATTTGTTGTTCTCATTTGTGATTATATTAGGTGTTGAAATAAATTCATTAGAGGTAAGTATTTACATCCCGTTAAGAATAAAAACTGCATAATAATTTCAAAATAGAAGAAACATATCCCCCTCATTTTGTTTCCGAGGGCGACGTTCATAAATAAGCCAGCAATCTAAAAGAAACACGACTCTTATTATTAGGTAATTACAAGCTGGGAACTTGTGATAAAACGCCATTTGAATCTTGAAAATCTTTTAATTAGTTTGAAAGTCACATAACGGGCCAATGAACATAGTATTAAAATGAACACAGTTTTCACATTAAATCACCTTTTCATCAAACCTTTTGATAATTAAATCCTATCTTTCAGAAAGCTACTAGCTGTTTTTTCCACGTTTTGAAAAATTTGAATGTAGTCAATGAAGTATTTATAGTGGCAGTGCCGCAGAAAGAAATGAAGAGTAAAAAAATAAATAAACAAAACGGCCCACTGTGCGAAAAACCTTTGTAAGAAAAAAACATTAAAGAAATAAAGAACGTGGAAAGCCACGTGATAGAAGTGAAACTTCTTTGGCGATGTTGACCTTAAACGCAGGAATATATCTAATTATATTAAACTGCTGAGATAACTTTAATGAAATAAAATTCGAACTTCATTTATTGTATGAAAATATTTTTATTCGATTTTCTGCATCATCATTTTCCAAGAAAGAAAGAATGGGTGTGTGGTAACTGAAGTAGGATGTAAAAATCCTCGATTGTAGTCAATCAATAAAATGTGAGAAAACTGCATCAATCGTGGTTCCGTATACTGTTTTTCCTTCTCTAGAATCAGTATTTATTGTCAAATTCAGTGTCCGTTTCAAGAATTCAATGAGTGGCTTTGCTTCTTCTGAAGCAAAATTAATATTAAAGTCTCCAGTTAAGATAATCGGCTTTTAATCATCATCGGATACAATGATTGCAGCAGCCTCTGATGTGTACAGCACTAAAACTTTATAGATAAAGATGCTAAAAGCTGCGACAGAACTACCTGGTGATATATAGACTTTCACCAGGAATTGCTGCTAGTTTTGCTTTTTTTTGTTTCATGGAACTCTTTTCTTATTTTTGCATTGGTTCTAGGCTATCTGACCAGAATTTATTTTGATTCACTGGAAATAAAAATTAATAATATAAACTTAATGCATCACTAATTGAAGTCACTGTGTTTGTTTACAAGACGCTATCCGTAGCGATTCTGGCGCGAACGTTAGTGACATATACACAATGCCCCAGACACTCCCGTAACGGAAAGAGCCATATAATGGTAATATTTTGGGCGCGTTTATTCATTGAAAACGGCACGTTTTTTTTATTACATAAAAACTACGAAAATACGCCACGCGAGTTCGTTACGAGACTAGCAAGGGTACCCACTTAATGTCACCCTTATCTTCATGTATTCGATTTTTATCTTTCTCCGTTTCTGTTTGCAGTGTCCAATCAGCAAGAGGCAGTCAGAGGTGTTTTTTAAAATTTTAAAAAATATTAAAGATAGATAAGATAAAGTTCAGTGTATACTTAATCATTTGGGAATGAAAATGAATGTTTTATTCTTATTCATATTAAAGTAAAAAGCTATTTGATAAAAAAAATTAAATTTCAACAATGAGTAAAGAAAAATCAATTTAAGAGGAACGTCTTAATTTTCTAGAAAATGGGAACTGTAGTATTGTTTGTGTCCAAAACAAGAATAAAATATGACTAATATCTATAAATAGTTCTGTTGCTAACGGATATAATCTTAAAAGGCACTATGATACAAATCATGAAGCAAGCTATATGATCAATACTTTTGCAAAACTTCCTGAAGACAAATTGTCTGAATTGAGATCAGTTCTTCAAAAACAGTAATTTGTTAAAGACTATACAGCTGCTGTAAAATGACATTTTGTATATATCATCACATTTAATCACGCATGCAGAGATCGAAATCATTTACTAAAAGGGAATTAATTTGTGAATGTTTGTTCAAACAGTGGAAGTAAAACTCTCGGAAAACAGTAGCTCACACAAAACAAAACGATTGTTCTTCTGCGCAACTATTTCTACAGATATTTTTTTTAAATTTTAAAAAATTTAACTACGCTTTTATCACTTATTCATACCTTCAAGTTTAGAATTGAGTAATTCTATAGTGGACAGGGTCGTGTGACGGATTGTGGACCAAATAAATTATTTGGGAAATATTTGAAGTGTTCAGGTTTTTTAGTGAAATTTTAAGGTTACAGTTTCCAAATTTGGCTTACCGATGTCAAACTAAGGTAATTTATAAGCAAAAAACGTAAAAAAAAGCATCGCATATATACAACCTCAAAAAAAAAAAAGTGTTAGACAAAAGAAAAACACAAAAAAAAAATTTATTTTTTTATTCGTACTTGTGAAGGAATTTTTTTAATTTTCAGCCAAAACACGAATAATAAGTCCAGATTCACAGAAAAAGGATTTCGTGTTATATTAGGAGTGTTATCCTAGGATGTAATCCTGGTCGATCACGATAAGAACAAAGATGAAAAAGTGGTGGAAAATTTCGATTAGCGAAAACGCATGAAATAAAATTATTTAAAAAATGTCATTATTTTGTGAAAAAAATTATACAATATCCAGGAGAAATAAATGGTCTTTATATTACAGACTTTTAAAGTCTTTCAGTAAAAAGCCAGGAAGGTTCACAGTTTTAAAAACGACCGAAATCCTTCGGACTGTAATTGCACGATAGATTCAAAGTCAATCATTTTTATTTTGGCGTTTTATTAAATAATACTTTTTAACTAATTATAACTTCAGATATTAAATGATCAAAATAGAATCCTTGGATTGTCATGCATATATTTGTTTTCTCGTGAATTCTAATCGTGTAGATTTCTCTCTTTCCAAAGGCCTTGAAGGATTCAAAATAATTCTTTCGGAAATCAAACCTATCATTTCATAAATTAAATAAACCTGCCAGGTTTCATAATAGAGTTTACAAAGACACACATACTTTGAATAATTCTTTAAAAAATTAACAGAATTCGAAAGAAATCATTTTCTTTCACAATTTTTTAAGAACTTATTTTCATGATTTTTAAAATATGTGAAGGTGATTATAGTTCTTTAGACATTTTTATTGGTTGTTTGGCCAATAATTTAACAAATGTTTTCATTAAGAATTCTGAAAATCATCAAACGTCAATATGATTGATCTCTGCGAAAACCAACCATTTATTTCGACAAACTTGTTTTCGATACTTGATATTTTGATTTTTTTCACACTCATAATGCCTTCAAAAATTAAATTCTGATCCGGACTAATCAACTCATCATTGGCTATTTTGATAATGTTCATTTAATGAATTTGACTTGTCTAAGGAAGAAATCTGTCTGGAAAAAAAATTAATTTCGGAAACAAGTTTTTATCTTGGGAAAAAGAATGACATTTACCATTCACCTCAGGTACACTGGTCAAACTACACAAGCGAATTCTCGTTTCGGCGAGTGAAGTTCCATTCTCCTTCATTCGGATCGGGGCTTCGCCCCCCCCCCTCCCACCTCCCCTACGGGCTTGACTGTAGGATTTTGTTTCTGTTTTGTCTTGTGTTTGTTTATTTTTTGTATTGTAGGATCAAAGAAGAAGCTGATTCCATCAGCTGGATCTCGGAAAAATATATCCATGTTGGTCAAACTACACCCCTCCCCCGTTTTCCGATCATTTTTCCACGTGTGAAGTCATCCTGGTGATTTTAAATATATTTCACGAAAGAACTCACTTGCAGAGAATGTTTTTAATTTCATCTCCATTCTTGTTTTTATTGCGAATGCCGAACGCAAGCGTTTTGCGTACAATCTCATTATCTTTGAAGTTTTGTTCCGGACATTTGCATAAGCATCATCTTTCTACTGAATTTCGTTTTCATTGTGCTGATCACAATAATCTCTTTTCTGAAATTTCAAGGCAATCTGCTTAAAATTTAAATTGTCGTTTAAGTTTTGCACATCAGTGTAGTAGAATCATCTAATTTAAGAGTAGACTTTTTTAAAAAAGGGTTTATATTTTTATATAGTTGAACATTTAAGTTTACATTTCTACAACAGCAACAACAAGAAAATGTGGATGTGCCCTCTGGGTGCAATGATAAAACTTTCGTCGTCATTATCTTGGTTATAACAAACATCTATTGTTCCTAGTTAAAGTTATGTGATACGAGCATAAATCTGAAATTTTTGAGATACATGCAGACGAGAACTTACAAAAAAAATTAACGGTTTAGTTTGAAAATAAAGAGTATTTTAACACAGCAGAACACTTTTTACGGACTTACTCCAAGCAGTTAAGCGTAGAGTAAGTTTTAGACAGAAGAGAAAATGGAGTTGACGCGACAACATTATCGTGCAATGATTTTCTATGGTTTTAAAGCTGGATTAAATCAAGAGGAATGCTTTCATCAGCATTGGGTGATGAATCTCCATGTCGTACTACTGTATTCAGATGGTTTAAATAATTTTGCTGAATTCGCAAATTCGCTTCAGGATGAAGAACACACAGGAAGACCGTGGTCGGCAGTAATCCCGGATAATGTGTCTACCATACGAAAAATTTGAATGGATGATAATCGCTGTACCTACCAAATGATACAGAAGGAAACTTTGGATCCACAGCACTGCACAAAATTATTCATGAAGAGTTATATATGAAAAAAGTAGTTTGCCTTTGGGTTCCCCATTATTTAACTGAGCACCGAAAAGAAGAGCGTGTCAGAATCAGCAAGGAAACCCTTAAATTGCTAAATGAATATGACGAGTACATCACATTTCTAAAAGTGTAACGGTTGATGAAACGTACATATCGTTTTTGACGTTCCAATACTTCAAGAAAGCAAAGTATAGGTCTTTGAAGATGATCCTACGCCAACAATGCTGAAAAGACAACGAGCAATGAAAAAAATAATGTATGCCGTTTTTTTTTTCAGAAGTACGGGATTGGTCAAAGCCATCAAGTCGGAAGGACAGAAGACAGTAACAGAAAACTGGTATACCGCTAAATGTCTTCCAGAAATTCTCCAAGAAGTTAATATTACGGGACTAATGCTTCACCATGACAATGCCTCTTTCCATACAGCCAGATTAATAGTTGAGTTTCTTAAGCAAAGACAAATTTAAGTGATAGGTCATACACCTTGTTCTCCGGATCTGGCTATGTGTGACTTTTAGTTCTTTTTTAATCTAAAAAAGAACTTACGTAAATGCCGTTTTCATTCAGAAGGAAGAGATTGATGTGGCTATAATGCATTTTTTTCTTCAATTCCAAGAAATGAATGGTTTGAGGTATTTAATCTGTGAATAATTCGTCTGCAAAGGAGTATTGATGCTCGGGGAGACTACTTTGAATACTCTTAAAATTTCGTAAGTATAACTTTAAAAATCTAGAAGTATCTCAAAAATTTTAGAGTGACCCTCGTATGTATTAAATTTTAGAAAAAGGCCAACATTTGAAAATAAATTTGTTCTAGGAATCTTAATTCTATTCAAAAGGATTATTTAGTTAACAGAAAAATTGAAGTCTATTCTGGTGAAAATATATATTTTAGGGACGGGGTAGGTAATTTATGGAATAAATAAGTAATCTTAATTGAGAGAAATAATTTAGCAGAAGTATTGTAGAGTCCCCCATTTGAGGCCTTTAAAAGTGAAAGTAACTGGAGTGTGTGAAAGCGAAGTAGAGGAAAAACTTATAGATAATTACAAATTTTTAAATAATTCATAATAACCTAAATTCTAAATGTTTAATTTTGATTACTGTTAACCATCTATTTTCTAATTTATCTAATCTAATCACTATTTCATTAATAATGACTTCATTTGCTTACGAAAATAGCTTTATTATAATGCAAAACAATCGACACATTCAATTTCTACAGTGGGGCACTCCGTTGCTGGATTTGAATATATTTAAGCTATCATGGATGAATTTGTACTCTAGATTTGAAGGTTGTGGTATTTGAACTAGTTTTAGTAACTAAGCATGTGTGTGTTTTCAGTTCAAAAAAGAATTGATGAGGTTATCCAGCTCTTCAGAACGCATCAAGTGTACTGCCCAAAAGCTCAATAAGTCATACATAAATATGACACAAGAAGATCTACAAGTAGCAGTTAACTTGTTCTTCAAGAAGGCCATGATGGCGATTCAATACTCTCCGAAAAGCAAAGTCCGGAATGATGTCATGCTCATCAAATCAGAGGAGACCTTCTTTCTTTCAGGCAACACTTCCGAGAGCTTTGATCTAGAAAAAGTAAGGAGGAAATTCACATATAATTTATTCGTTTCCTTAAACATAAAAAAAAAAATTCCTTTCACAAACGTATCACGCAGGGAATTTGTAAAAACACTCCAAATATGGGATCTTTTCAATACCTCGGTGCCTTTCGACGTCAAGTACTGGCGATCATGAAAACGACCAAAAAACATTCTATGTTTCGTTGCGATATAAGCTTTCAAATAACCACTGACGCAGAAAAAAATGCCCAAGTAGGAGTTTATTGTAATCAATGAATTTTCATTTGTTTCCAAGTAGCCCAGGTTCTTGAGGCGATTCCACCATTATGCCATTTAATTTCAGTCGCTACCTCTAAATTTCGTATAATATCTTTATTCTTGTTGTGTACGAAAAAAAACACATCAGTTAATGTTAAACATTTTCGGCATCTTGGTTTAATAAAAAATAGAGAGTTATTTATCGCGTCAGACTGACCACCTGACTGGAACATCTGCTCATACACTTCAGTGCCCAAGGTCACGAAAACTGAGATGGACATAGTAGATCTTAGCCCTCATGGGCTGTTGTGCCACTGAATTTTGTTTTTATTTTAGATAGTTATTTATATAACCAGTACACTGCTGGCCACCGTAAATGCAACACCAAGAAAGACAAGAGACACAATAAATTTATTTTGTAGATAACATGTTGACCAAGTATCAAATGATTAAATTTATAGACTTCTGTGAAGTGTGGTTCCTGCCAGAATCAGTAGCCAGAGTAGCCACCATTGTTGGAGATCACCGCTGCCACACGCCTCGGCATTGATTCAAAGAGACTTTGGATTTGTTCTTGGGGTTCAGCAGACCATGAAGCTTCCACACGTTGCCAAAGTTGATCTGGTGTGGCAGCTGGGGGTGTAATCTGGGTCAATCGTTGAGCAACCCTGGACAACACCTGTTTTCTATCGAAATTGTATTTAGGAACTAAATTTTGCCGAGAGCTCTCAAGCCAAACGGGTTCTCAAGCGATTATTTACATGCCGCATGGTTATACGACATGACCGCTGTCGATGTTCTTTATCATGAAAATCCTCCAACTTGGGTTGGGGTTGAACCCGCAACCTTAGGTGCAGAAGGCCAGCGACAAACCATCTACGCAACCCAACCGGCTCAGACAAATTGTGATAGAGATTTAAAAATGGGTTATGTAAGCATAATGTTGACGGATTCAGAATCTTGGCCCAATAAAGTTTTGTAGAGAAATCCATGGAATGTGCAGGGAATAATTTATTAGAGGAAATTCTGTCCTTAACCAAACCATAAATACTGCCTTCGAATGTGTTCAGTTATACACTGTGGTCTGCACTAGCATTGTTAATTACCGTGTTATACACAGTACTGCATGATTCTGTGTTGATTTCCGTAATTTGTAACAAAATTGATAGGTTTTGTTTGTAGATCTACCAGCATTTTTCCTATTCTCTTGGGTTAACACCTTTTTTATGCTTTGAAGAACTATTTAAGATAAAAATTCTTTGATGATGGGAATACAACCATTCAAGACTTTTTAACTCCAAACCCAAGAACTTCGATCGATGTAGGGTCCTCTAATACAACGAAACAAGAAGTCATAAATAGCGATGACAAATTTTCACAATCTAAGTTGTGTACGAGTGCTGTTTGAAGAATATCCGAGTTTTTTGCCGTGAAAGAGTATTAATTATGTGAAGGATTTAGGACCCTTTTCTTTAAAAAACACTTCCCACAAACCCAATTTCATTGTCAAAATCACTCCTAGAATATTTCTTTTTGAATGGTTTCTTTTCTCCATTTATCGTACCGCGTTTTCCATCATCTGTTTGCATTCACAAGTGGCGAACCTTTCAATGTTGTCTTCAGTTTTGGTAACAATCAGAAATCCCGATAATTCATGCCTTGCAAACAGAGAGGTCGGGGAATGAATGGAATTGCATGTTTTCCCCAGAAGATGGATTATCTTTTGACTTACCAACCGCGGTTTGGTGATATATTACATAACCAGTTTGCGTGTGTTTCAATCACGTGAAATTGCATGTGCAGAATTACTGATCCCTATCTCTTCGCAAATTTCCCGTGTGATCGATTCTTCTTTTCTCATACTTTTTCATCTTTTGAACAACAGCTGCTTTGCAAGCTGTTTGTAGCCTCCCAGAACGCTTCTAAGTCCTGGTTGATGTGTGATTGAAGATTTTCGAATAATTTAAGTTATACTTTTATTTGCATCACTCCCATATCATCGTCTCCAAAAACCTGCTAAATCTACAAATTGCTTTTCTCACAGAATCAACAAGTTTTGGCGATATTTGGATAAAATATCTTTGCTCAAATGGTTCATCCATCTTGAGAAAGTTAAAAAAAAGGGACGGACACTTATAACAACGTGTCACTCGGTGGGCAACACATAGCAGTTGACGAACTCGAGCACGAAGGAAGGGAAAATTCAGGCATGTGCCTAAGCCAGAGCTTCTCAAACTTTCAATACTTGCGACACAATTGTCAATCATGATTTTATTCGCACCCCCCCCCTCACCCATCGGAACAATAATAATATACTGAATTCAATACGATGTACTTTGACGTAAATCTTATATTCTTAACTTGGGATTGCTGTATTAAAATTATCAAATACAGTGTGCATTACTGGTAAATTTAAAAATATATTATATCAGTGTAAGTATGTATTTATTTTTTATTATATCCAAATGTATTTTGTTTTGCTTCCTTTCAGTATATTAATAATATTTTTAAATAATGTTTTATTTTCGACATATTCGCGTCCCTCTAGAGGGGCGTGCCCCACAGAATGAAAAACGCTGCCCTAAGCTCTGTGTGTCTTTTAATGCGTAAAGCTGCATAATTGTAATATCACGAAACAATTAACAACACGTATTGTTAATTCGATTCAGTATTTTTTTTTTTTTTTTTGAAACATGAATACTTCGAAGCCTTTTTTGACATCGAGCATTCACTCTTATCAAAATTGTAATAAATCTGTATCTCAATATCCATTCCTTCAAAGAGATCTTGATTTTTATTATAAATTATTGAAACCCTTTTCTCCTTTCTAATTCGTTTATATCTTTACAAATTAACTTTTTTTTAAATGCATTTAGTATTTAACTTCTATTTCTTTCCTGCGTTTATTCTATTATTTTACAGAAATTACTTTCATGAATAAACTACACTGAGGTATATAGATTACTTTTTTCAGTGAATATTCTTCGGCCGTTTTCATATGGTGATCGCAAAAAGACACTGTGATCACGTCAAAACGGTTGAAATAAAAACTTGCTTGCCTTAGCAGGAAATTGTGCACCAAAAATTTCCTCGTACAGCGGTTGTTTTCTTTCTTCCATCCTATCCTACCTATAGATCAGATAGATATTAAACTGAAAACTGGGTATGCATTCTCACACACACACACACACATCTCGGAAAATAGAATATGCATCTCTCGTTGCACAAAAGCAACAATGATCCTCAACTTCTGAAATTGAGCTGATTACAAATAAGGTAACCCACTAAATGAAACACTTTTTTTTCATTAATTTCAAATTTAATTTTAAGGCTCTAAAGTCATTCTACTTCTACCCCCTTCTGTTTCTTCCCTTCGAAACTAGCATCCTATTTCTGCATCAGTACCTCTGTGCTCTCAATAAGAACAACCCAACAAGGTTTTCAGAATAAGTAAAACTGATCAATACCAATGATCGTTTATCAAAAAGAAATAAAATGTCACAATTTAAAAATAAGTAAAAAAAAAAACAACTTTTTTATTGAATGCAACTTCTATGTGTCTTTAAAATATAATTACTTGTTTTGTAGGATTGTGATGGATATATCACTTTGCATACTGTAAAAGGTTCGCACAAAACTTTCATTGAAGGAGAAGGCGCGGAAGAAGTAGCCAGACTTCTAAACGACATTTCTTTCAGTGAAATGCTGCCAGACATGCACCTTTCCAGAACATGATTCACGTTATTTGTTCTCTCTGCAACTCTTTTGCTGAATATATAAGCGGATTTGAGGAAAGAATTTGTTATTTTCTGTCGAAACGGAAAAATATTGCAGATTTTCTTACTTTTAAGCAAAATGTAATTTCGCTCAATAAATATTTTTTACTACGAACATTTTTGGCTTTTAAAAAAACCCCATGCTTATGTAAACCTAAAACATACAACGTGTGAGATGGTACCATCACAGTTTGCATCTAGGGACAAAAAAAATGGTATTCTCTAGCAGGATAACACGAGATCCCTGAAGGTTTTCATTAGTAGATAACTATCATAGCATGACCAGTTCTTATATGCCTGCAATATCTCCTGACTTCTCCCCTCTTCAGCTTGCCTGTAACCGGATTATCGGTTATATGCATCATTTACTCAGCTTCAAATGTTGAATGAACTATCTTGGAGGGTTGAAAGCGTATCCCTCAAAAAACTCCCTTCATACTAATTAAATATGTACCTCGTAAAGTTGTGACTTGCTTTGGCACGAGAAGAGGCCCTACTTCCTAGAGTTTTCTTGCTGTATTAAAACCATCTTCAAAATAAAATTGTTTATTTGTATTTGCATTCTCTGTTTGTGTCTCAATTTTCTTCACAATATACCTGCTCTTTCGGGGTGTTACATTTGCTACGTCGGGCAATGTTTGCATACTTTCAACGTCTTTTAAAAGCTCCAAAGAGTGGAAATCCGGATAAAACCTCCAAGCCACATCCATCCTGGTAAAAATAAATACTACCAGTTTCTTTCAAATGAGTATTAACATGCTAGCTAAATATCGTATGAATATAAAGGAGAGGCAGTTTTGATCAACAAAAATATAAAAAAAATTAGATTATAAAATTGGAACAAATGAATTACTCAGATTCGAATGATATTTGTGAAAAGTTTTCATTAAAAAACGAAAATAATTTTTTAACATCAAGTTCTACTGTCCAAAATAGCAATTTATATTGAGATTTTTAATTTTTCCTCTTTTTTTTAAAACTTAATGTGTATTTAGTTTATGTTTCTTAATATAGATGGCGACACAGGACTGACTCAGGACAAATAAGTTCTCTGCTTTTTCTTTTTTTTAAATCACAATGGCGAAACCTTTCGCTATCACCCGCTTCCCCTTCCTTTCCTCCGGAGGAGACTCTGTATGGCATATTCACTATTTCTTATTTCATAAAATTGCTAATGATTATGTGGTACTTAAAATAAGTATTCTCAAAATATTCTCCGACAAGAGGATGAAAGGGTAAAGATTTGAAAGAAATTAATATTTTTTCGCCCAGTCCACGATGGAAAATAACTAACTTATACTCGCTTGAATATTTCTTAATAGAGTATAAGAGGAACATTGTTGGTGAAATTACGAATTATGATTTGTATCAGAAGTGTATAAACAAACTCAATCAATACACACAAATCACGTTATATAAATAAACTTTTAAAAAGTATATATAAATAAACATTTTATACAGAATACTAAAGAAAAATGAAATTTACTGAGATTAAAGTAAGAAAAGGGCGATTTTCCTGAAAGAAAAAAAAAGAAGCGAGCCTTACACAGTAGTCGCATACGATATGTTACATCTGAGATGTTATCGTGGTAAATTCACTATAGCAACTTAAATCCTGAAAAAAATAAATGGAGTATGAATGGAAATAATTTTCTATGGAATAATTATAACTTTAATGAAAATTTTATTTAAATAACACAAGGAGTAATGCAATTTTCAATTAAAAATAATTATTCTTGTTCAATTTGGGAAAGAATGGTAATGGTAACTTATGATAACTAAAATACACTGCTGTGGCCACCGTAAATGCAACACCAAGAAAGACAAGAGATAACACAACAAATGTTATTTTGTAGATAACATGTTGACCAAGTATCAAATGATTAAATTTACAGACTTCTGTGAAGTGTGGTTCCTGCCAGAATCAGTAGCCAGAGTAGCCACCATTGTTGGAGATCACCGCTGCCACACGCCTCGGCATTGATTCAAAGAGACTCTGGATGTGTTCTTGGGGGTACACAGACCAAGCAGCTTCCCCACGTTGCCAAAGTTGATCTGGTGTGGCAGCTGCGGGTGTAATCTGGGTCAATCGTTCAGCAACCATGGACCACATGTTTTCTATCGGCGAAAGATCCGGCCAAGAGCGAGCCGGCCAAGGAAGCAATTCAATTTGGGGATTAACGAAGAAGATTTGGACAATGCGTGCCACGTGTGGTCGCACATTATCCTGTTGAATTATAGCTGAGGCCAAGCCCTGAAGGTAAGGAAGGACAACTGGATCCAACACCTCGGAGATGTAGCGCTGGCTGTTTAAATTACCAGCAATGCGTACTAGAGGAGTGCGAAAGTGATATCCAATACCGCCCCATACCATAATACCCGGTGCAGGACCAATGTGGCGGTGCATAACGCAGCTGTTCAGCATCCTCTCTCCACGGTGTCTCCAGACTCGATTCCGACCATCGTGGTGTTGCAGATAGATGCGTGACTCATCAGTATAGACAATTTCATTCCATTCTGCCGCCCACATCCTTCTTTCATCACACCATTGGCGGAAGAGACATCTGTGGTTCTGCGTCAAGGGTAGACCAAGCAATGAACGTCTTGCGGACAGACCACTCTGCTGTAAACCGCATCGAATGGTACGCGCAGACACTGAATGATGCGTTACAGACTCAATGTTCTGTGCTATGGTTCGTGATGTGACTGAGCTATCCGTCACTGCCATGCGCACAATTTGCCTGTCCTCACGTGAAGTGGTGCACTGAGGTGGATGTGATCGATCACGTTGGTCCGTCGTACCCTCCTACATCCAACGGTCACATATCTGCATTACAGTTGTTTGGTTTCGTTCAACACGACTACCGATTTCCCTGAAAGATAATCCATAATCTCGGTAGGCCACTATCCTTCCTCTGTCGAACTCGGATACTTGATGAAAAGCTGATCGCTGTTTTCTACGAGACATAACTGATCGTGTTTTAAAAAATCCGCAGGAAAAACACAATTGCCGAACTTGAAATCGTCGAATTCTCCAAGCCTGAAATAGCGCTTTGAAGTGGCGCCGCAGGCGTGCGTGATGTGTGTCTGCGCTGAAATTCTAATCATTTGCATATCTCACCTCCGCCAATGCATGTTGTAAATTTCATGTTATTTGCGGGCTTCCTTCAGGGTGCTGCATTTACGATGGCCAGCAGCGTATGACTTTTATACTTGAAAACCGTTGAAAAATAACGTCAATGGCAGTACCACTGTTAGTTGTCGAAACATTTCGATTTGTGTTCATTTCGAGCTTGAGTTCATCATTCAAAAAAGCAATGAGTGGCTCGGCTTCTAGAAAGCTGAAATTAACTTTAAAATCGCCACTCAAAATCATGTGAAGCGACTGATAGTTTTCTTTTTTTTTTTAAAGCAGAACCTCCTTCGGTATATCGTAAAAGTAAAAAATGCGGGAAATCTTTAATTTTTTGAACCGTTTGATTTGGAGAAATGTTTACGACCACCGAAATCACTGTTTGTCCATTTTCAAATAAGCATTCTGCCTCACGTATGTCCCCAATATCTTGACTAGCAATACCCAGTCCACTTTTTTGACGATAAGTAATATCCATATGCGAGCCACAACATGTGAGTTGTTCTTTTTGCGATAGATCACAACACCAGCTGCTCTTGGCCCGGTCGTTTAAATTGTGCGCAGCAATCGAAGTCAGGTATCGAAGCACGTTCGTCATTATCTAACCACGGCTCTGCCAACATGAGTACAATTTTGTGAACGTACAATTTGGTACGTACAATTTTGTGGAATAACGTCGAAATCTGTTTGCTGAGCCCTGAGACTTTGACAATTAAGCGTAAGGATCGCAAGTTTATCTTTGGTGAAGTCTAATAAGACTTGCTGGTATGTGCGAAGTGTATTTAGAGTCAAGCACAAACGAAACCGAGTTATTGAATTAGAATCTTTGAAATACTAAATTTAACACTATAAATATATCTTTACAAGATCCAGCTAAAGGACTTAGCTTCTTCTCTGATCCTAAAGTGAGAAAACAAAACAAAAAAACAAAAATCCCACGGCCTAGACCGCAGGGGGAGGGGGTGGAGCCCCTCACGAATGAAGGAGAAAAAAATAGAACTTCACTCCGAGGGTAGTGAAGAGACACCAGCAAGCGCGCTGATTGGTCAAATTAAATAGCGCGCGTCTCCCTAACTTCCTGTTACACATTTCCGTCCATTTTCCCGAAATCACTTCTACAAATCTGCAGCAACCAAGAGGAAAGATGTTACACATCAAAAAACGTTTTTTACGAAGAAAACAGTCAGTCAGTAGCGTAACGTACACCTCTGAAACCCCCGCATCGGGGGGAGGGGCAAAGCCGGACTTTGCAGGGGATCCGAAGATTCCCCGTTACTCCGTTGCAATCAGTAGCATATTCTGAAAAATGAAATTTCAATCAAAGGCAGTGGCGTAGCTACTAAGGGGATAGGCGGGGCCGTGCACGGGGTCCCTCAAGCTTAGGGGATCCTCGGACCCCGACCTCCAAGCAAGCCGAACTTGAAATAACTTTTCCCACATTTAAGATCCAAATATAAAAGAATGCAACATAACTATAACCAGAGCAACGCAATTGAAAGTAATTTTGAATTATGGGGAATTCCTCCTATAAATTATTTCCTTGTTTGTATAGTCTTGTGATCTTTACTTATTGCGTGTGAAAAGCTTATATTATTTTTAAAACTTCTTCATTTTTCTAACTGTTACTTGAAAATAAACTTCAAGTTTCATGAAAAATCTTACCCCTTACATCTTAAGAAACCTACAAAAAATTATTTCTTCTCTTAGTCTTTTTTTTTTTGCCCCAGGGTCTTTGGATACCTTGTTACTCCATTGATTAGAGGTAGCACTTATCAACAATGAATTACAAGGAGTGACCCAAGAAAAACGAGAGTAAGTGTGTAGCTTGAAAAAAGAGAGGAGTGGGCAACAACTGTTTAGATGACGTCATCCCACGCACCTCCTCTATCCATGTGGCCAGTTTCGCCTTAACCTTTCACGCCAGTTGAAAATATTGAGTCATTGAGGGAACGCGTGCAACTGCATTCTGCAGGGAAAATGTCGAGAGAATCAACATCAAATTTCTTGTGAAACTTAAGAAATCAGCCACGAAAACATTTCAAATTTTATCCGAGGCTTATGAAGATTAAGCTTATCTCATGCATATATTTATGAATGGTAAAAGGGATTTGCGGCATAAAGGGGACAGTGTGGAAGATGATGAATGTGCTGCGCGCCCGAGGTGAGCGATTACAGACCAAAACATTGCCAAAATTCGTGATATGAGTGGGTTTGCACTCACATCAATGGTCAAACTGTTAATCTACACTACTACATTGAAGTACCAAAAAGACTTCGCTAAAAAATTTAAAAAAGGTCAGAATTGGAAAAGTGATGGATGGCTGTTGAACCAAGACAATGCACCCGCTCGCACGGCTCCCTCTGTCAAGATGTTTCTGACCAGCAAAAACATTACTGTGATGGGGCATCCTCCTTATTCACCTGATTTGGTCCCATGCGACTTCTTTTAAATTTCTTACCGATAAATGTTGCTTTAAAGGAACCTTATTTTACCTCAGTTGAAGAGATTCAGGCAAAAACGGAGAATTTTCTGAAGGGCCTTTCAAAAACCTCGTTCCAGAACTCTTACCAGTATTAGCAGGGCCTAATGCAGAAGTCTGTAAACGCTGAAGGAAACAACTTTGAAGGTGATAATATCACAGAGAAAAGATTCTGTACGTACAAAAATTTATTGGGCTAGTCTCTTTTTTTTTTTTTTTTTTTTTGTGCCCAAAAATATGTCCATATTAATGTTTGTAATTCAGCAAGATGCGGTGGCTTTTTTGTTTTCATTCAAAACCTCCTTCCGATAACAGGAGTAATAAAATACGTCGAAATCAATGTTCAGAGATGTTTCCTTCATTTTTCTTTATGGTCAACACGTTATATTCAAGATGATTAGCATACCAACCCAAATTAACTCAACCGATTTCAATGTGCCAGTGATCCTAAACCACTGTGCCGCGGCACTTTTTGTGTGATGTCAGATTTTTTAAAAAAAATTTTAATTATACTCTGAGAAAAAATAAAATCTTCTACCGGATCTTTCGGTTGTTCTATAGAAGTAAACTAAGAATATTCGTGGTATATTTAACTTATCGTTTCATAGATAGAGGAATACAAAAAAAGTTTTATTCGCGGTCAGTAATCGCTGGGTATGGATGTACGGTATATATGAATTAACTTTGAATAAGAGAAAAATCTAATTTCTCTTTGTAGTAATCGAGATTAAATTTCAAAGCATTCAGAAGAATCAATTAAATCATTTTGGATTAAAATTAGAGGGGATCATCTCACAATAGCCAAGAAACCTTTAAAATATTGTTACAATTCTTTACATCTTATTTGCGTGGATTCGAATTTTCAGTTATTGTTCTTTTGCAAAATGAGTTCTTGGTAGCTTTCTGGACAGCACAAATTTATTTTGGAAATAAACGAATAAAACGATTACGAAGATGGCACACAGCATAAACAAAGATCTTCGCACACAGCGTATACATCGAGTGGGGTACTCCGTGGGCTTATCAGACAGTTATCCTTCCGCCAGAAAAAATAGTTCACTCGCTGCAACCCAAAGATTGAGACTTTTAAATGTAGGTGATGAAGGAGGTCTGCTGTATCAATATAATTTGGTAGGTGTGTTTATGCATCTGAAAGGGGAGTTTCATTCAAATTTCGCGATAGGGAGAAAAGTGTGGTGATAGTAATGTCACTTTGAGCATGCGAATCAAGTGCACTTTAAATACGTGCTATAAAGTGTATGAATTTTACTTATCATTGAGATTTCGTATAGTGAGTTGATGTTAGACCAGAATGACTTAAAAAGACGAAAACGCCATTATCAAAGGCTCGCTGAGTTTGCACAAGTTGGTATAATAGAGCTAAAAAAGTGGATTTTCTTTCCACGATATTGCAGAAAGACTTGGTAGGAATGTGTCCACTGTGCATGATTTTTGACAGCAGTGGTCCCGGGAAATCACTACTTTAAGAAAATTGTGTATCTACATCAGAAACTCCATTTTTTTTTTCGGCGCCAGAGTGTGAAAGTGTTCGGCACCTGCGTTTTGCACAGTGAACTGTAACATATCAATATCGTTTGAGAGCTTCCAGCCAGAATTTCTGAAGCGTTCGTACCCCATTAGATCCAAATAACTGACATCTGCGACTTCAGTGATGTCACACTAGAGATTATTGGAAAGCAGAGTAGCGATGTGTTCTCCGATCAAAACTGTTCCTCTCTTGGTGCCAGTGATACAGTCACGTAACGGAAAATATTGGGTCCCCCTGCAAAGTCAGGTTTTGGTCCCCAAGCCGTAGTTGGCGTCAGCCCCCTGTAGGCCCCCTAGAATCTTTGCCCTCCCCCTGCGATGCCGGAATTTCGGGGGATGTAGGGAGATCGGGGCAAGATGACGACGTTAACAGTTTTTTGTTCTTTATTAATTTAGTTTTAATGGTAGTAAAATCAATTTTTCATGAACTGTTAGATTAGTCCTTTGTAGTATTTAAATATATTACAATTTAATCTTTCTAATAAAAGAAGTAAATAATAATTTTATTTTTTCATAACCTTAACAAATTGTCATCTTGCCCCAATACTGGGGCAAGATGGCGACTCTGAAAAAGATTGAACATATTTTATATTTTGAATGTGTTACATGGTTTAACAAATGATAACTGTGTTTTTACATCTTACAAAGTATCAAACTAAGCGTAATGCATTGTAACGTAATGTTGAAATGTTTAGTTGTGTACCTAACTATAGTCACAAATAAAAATGCCATATTTATAATTGGAACATTCCTCATGCGAACATTCTTGGCATTTAAAGCACTGGATCCATTCTTCTGTTGGAGTGTTCCTCTTCACAAACAGGACATCATATAACACCGTCCTTTGAAGTTGATACAGCTGGAATGTTTGGCCTGGATTTTATAGACTTAGGCCTACAGGAACAGTTTAAATTTTTTTACTCCCTTTTTAGCTTCATGAGCTTTTTTTCTCTGTTTTTTTTTTAAAAAACTTCCCGTTCTTCCTTCTGTTTTTCCCTTTGTTCTAACATTTCTTTGATGGGTGTGCTTGTAAGAATGCTCTAGAGCTCAGTTTTTTTTGCTTTTTATCTTTTTTTTCTCACATGATGTTGTTTTAGGCATGGTTTGAAATAAAAAAAAAACTAAATGGCTTCTTTGGTGCATCGGAATCAGCATTTGCCATAAGTTCTGGTTTTTCTGGAGGTTTTATATGTTGGTTTTCTATTACTGGGGTCTGAGGATTAGCACTATTATTCTCAGTTTCATCGCTAACAGCAGCATGATTAGTAGTTTTTACCGCAGCATAGCCATGTTCGCTAAACACAAGAAGAGTATGAGGCTCGATCCCATATTCTTTGTTGTTGTTGTCGTGTCCTTCGCGCAGGGAAGGAATGAAAGCTGCCATTGCCTGTGAAACAGGTTGGACTTCTTGATGATAGATGGCGACACCACCTATCGATTCCACCACCACAATTTTAGCATGTAACTGAATGGGAGGGAAATATTCTCCAGCCCCCTTGCACTTGTGGTTTCTGTTGCGACCACCCACAAGACTTTAGGACCCACTGATTTAACGAGCACGTACTCCGTCTGTACTCGGTGGTATTTAGTGGCATTGGGCATCAAACCCAGGCCCTCAGGTCTGGAGTCCGATGCTCTAACCACTAGGCTACCCACGGCCCATATTCTTTAAACCCTTTCAACGGCATTTCCAACTGTAGTTGATTTGAAGTAAGTGATGCTCAAAACCTCACCAATATTTTTGTCTGCGACAGTTTGTTCTGGAAGAGTGACCATAAAGTTGTCACATGCTTGGCTGTAGTGCGTTTTTAACTGGTTGAAAAATGACACAACAAGGGGCTGCAGACGATGTGATGTTTGCGACGGCAACCCAACCATGATGATGTTTTTCGCTCTGCACAGTATAAGATAGCCTGAAAAGTTATATGAGTTTTGTGATTGTCAAAAATCAACAGAGTAGGAGATTCTTTGCTTGGTTTCACATGAAGATAAACGTGCATCAAAAAAGAGAAAAAGTTGCCCTCATTGTTCCAGCCCTCATCACTACACTTGCCTACAGTTCCTGGTGGGGCTCTTTCTACAAGTTCAGGAAGCATTCGTTTTCTCTCAAAAAATCAGAAAAGGTGGCAGGTAAGAGCGGATAGCTCTAAAGCAACAAATTATTGTTACATTCCTTCCTCTTTACCAGGGGAGGGGGCTTAGCGGTTGGCAAAAATGTCTTCCTCTGGTCACCCCTTTTCGAATGAAACCTTTCCCAATCCGATGCACCCCTTAGCCCCTGAAGAGATGGAAGCGCAAGGTCGCGCGGACGTACACACAGACAAACAAGTGTTCCCAGGCTTTAATAGAATGGACAACAATAGTTAGTTTAATAAATTCTGAAACACAGGGCAAGATGACGAGCTCGTCATCTTGCCCCTTGCTTCGGTTCGTCATCTTGCCCCAGACTGTCTGTTTAAAAATATTCGTTCTCATTACCATGAAGGAAGGCAATTAATTGACATTTATTTATGGTAATAGGTGATATTTTTAAACTAAGTTACTCAAAAATATTAAAGAGAAACGTTGTATCTGTTGCAGAGCTTATTTACACATGCATATAAGTTATATAGTGGCAGCAAAAAAAAACAATCAAAGCTTCACAACTAACACAAAAAGGGTGATTTCAGCGTGTCTATACTATTGTTTTACAAAAGGCCAAAAGGAGAGCCACTAGTGTTCATTTGATGCTGCTACCTAGTGGAATACGGAGAAATATTAAGGCATTCGTCTCATCTTGCCTTGGTCTCCCCTACCTTACGTCACTGCAGTGATGGCTGTATATTGATTAGAAAAAAAATATCAGGTTAGCGCCTGCAAACAACCTTTCTGTGACCTATACACACTAGGCCTTCACCTAGAGTTATGGTCTGGCGCGAACAGTTTTCTTTGATTGTAGGAGCACTCTCGAGTTTAATTCACACACCCTGACTGCAAACTTGTAAATCCATCTGATGATTGATTTGATGCTGTTGTACTGCCCTTTATAAACATCATCAATGGGTGTTTTCCAACAGGATAATGGACTCTCTTACCCCCTGTTGTATCCCAACATGCTGTATAGAATATTAACGTGTTACCTTGGCCTGCTAGATCACCAGATCTTTTACCAATCAAGCATGAATGGGACATCCTTGAACGGTAACGACAGCGTCACCCACAACCAGGATTAAGGGAACCAAAACGTTTTTCACCTTCGGGAAATCGATTTTTTGATTTTTATCTTTAAAAAAAGTAAATTTAATGCTGAATCCAAAAATGTATAGGCTTAAAGCTTAATACCCGAGTAATTGCAGTTTTAAAATGTAAACAACAGCTATTGCGGTTACAACAAATGTCTTTGTATCTGTAGAAAAGTATATCTACAAATATTCCCTCACAGAGAACCAGTTCTTGTCAAGATTAATAACATGATCACAAACATATACATAATTTTTAAACATGTATTTAGAGACTTAACTACAAAAGAACTTTTACTAAAATGTTAGCATGACCGTACCCAGAACCCAAATGAAAGCTTCAAAAACTGCATATCGAATTAAGCTCCAGAAAACTCAATTGTAAGCAAAAAAAATTTGCAAATTGGTGTAATGGACTCAGAGATATGCTTTAATGAAGATGCACATGCAGGAACAAAATTATTAAGAGCAATAAAAATAAATCTTGGGATAAACACTTCTGAAGGCCTACGAACAATTGACAAAGTTAGAATTTGTGAAGCCGAGATGACAGTTTAAAAAGCCAGCAAAGAGGCCAAGACTATTGTAAGACAAAATAAAAGGAAGAAGGATGCTTTAGAAGTGTTCATACAAGATGAATACAAATCTGGAATATTTTAAATATCAAATTTTAGTAAGCTGTACCATTTTATTGAGTTTTTTTCATATTACTCAAAATAAGTTTTTCTAGTTATTAGGTACATTCATAGAAAAATCTATCAATTATATTTTGGTGAAATTTGGTATGAGCTTTTGTATAATAATATTGTATTTAATGCTACTAATTTAATTCCTGAAGTGTTAGTATTTTTACTGCCAATTTTCTAAAAAAAAAATTACCATTTTTATCAAAATTTTAAAAAAATCGAGATTCAAATATTTTTAAAAAAATTTCTAAGCAATGAAATCTAAAAAAACTAGAGCATTAATATAAAGGTACAATTTTGTAACTAAAACAGCATGATTTGTTGTTTTATATGTTATAAAAGGAAAACTACAAGTACCTAATCAACACCATGTATACGGAAGCTCCTTTTGAAGTATACTTTTTCAAATCTTTATATTTCTAAAATAAATGTAATATTTAAAAGTTTTATGTTATGGCATATTAAGAAAAGTATGTAGATTATGTGACACAATTTGTTTGTTTATGGTGTCTTTTTGTTTTTGAAAATAATGTTCCTTCAAAAATAGAAATTTTGCTTGTTTTGCGTCATCGAGAACCCGTCCCGGTTCCCTAAAACAACCTTGTATTGACCGGCCAAAAGACACAGGCCTGCAATTTCATCCCACAAACTGATATCCGGTACCTATGCACTCCATTTTATGCACATTTACATGCTTGCATTTAAAATTCTGGCGGTTACACCGGATTTTAATCACATTTCAAATCATCATTTCTCACTTAAAATGGCTCGTCTCGTGCTTACATTAACCTGTGATCTAGAAAATTTGACCAATTAAATATGTTTTCTAGAAAATTATATTGTTTAGTTTCATTAGTGAACAATAATTTTTTCTTGATGTTGGGATTTTTTCCCCATCAGTGCAAGATTGTTGGGAACGAGATTAAATGTAAAGTTTAACTGCCTGCGGGGATGTTTTAATTAAGAAAGGTTGCTAAAAGATAGTTAAGATAAAAGTTATGGTAGTTAAGTCACATCCACACATTAAGAACCATCATCGTTAAAACCATCTTTTTATTTTCTACACTAAAAAAAACGATGTACAATAAATTCGTGGAACAATGATTTTTTATAATTTTCTCAGCTCGCGTGCTTGATAAAAGCAGGATCGCCACAGTACTCCCCCCTCTAATAGTGCAGCAAGTACTAGAGTTAGAGGTAACGAGAGTTAAAGCGAACCCGTCGTCCAGATCTGGTCACAGGTCACATAAGGTAGTGGAGTAGAATTTGTAGGTGACACAGCACGGAGAAAAAAGAAATACTCAAAAATGACTACATGGACTTACTCAGTTTGAAATGAGTTTGTTTATATCAGATTTGAACGCATGCCTTTACAAATATGAGACATTACATGTACTCAAAATTTCAAAAAATGGTTAATTAACACTATCAAACAAATTAAAAAGATATTCAGGATTAAAAAAGTTTTTTTAATATACTGGCTACATATTTTAAAGATTGGGGTTCAACAACAAATTTAGTTCTCATAAATCTTCCGAACTATTTTTCGTTTCTACCACGCTACCCGCGGACGAACACATGAGTACTAGATTGTTTTGATTTTGTAAGGCTTTTATAGGAATTTAGCGGGAAATTGTGTTAAAAATGCCTTTTTTTGGCGGATTACTTAAAAAAACAAATTTAAGGTATGTGGCTACCCTCGGAGCATTTTATTGAAACAAATTTTCAACTAAAAAAACACTTTTTTCTTTAAAAAGGGTGTGCATAGAACTAGGAATTAAGGTTCAAGTGTAGTATAGATACTTGGCGATGTCAAATTTTTTTGGTGACCAAAATCGATCGCCAAGCTACTTCACTTAGCGATAGGTTTCCCGAAGCCAGAATGAATTCGTTATCTAACTAATAATATCTATATAAAAATCGAAAGGGCCCTCTCCCCTATACTACACTTGAGTCAGGAATTAAAATACAATTCCTCAAAATTTTATATTATTTTGGATAGATTGGGAATTTTTAGTTAAAAATTGCAGTTACAGTAAACCTTGTATTGAAAATTCTAATTAATATATTCAAATAATATTAAAACTGCACACAAATAACATCATTATCTGTGCCTAGAGCGATAAGATTTACATTATTTTTTTGAAATTTGTCAATTTTTTTAAAAAAAAGGCATGTTTTTTCTCACAAATTGTATGTGCAATAAAATGCATAAATACATACACAGAGATTATAGTCTATAATACAAATAAAATAAAATAAAAGTTTTCTTAAAATGTTAATTCAATGTCTTAAAAAGAAATCCATTTGTGAACTTTTCCGTGAAGCCAAAAAACATAGTTTCTCAGACAATGCTTTTAAAGATTTAAATACAATATGAAAAATGTTCTACTAGTTGTACATTTCTTAAACTCACCATATTTATAGCTCAAACTCTTTAGCTTCATGTTTAACTAATTTTCAACCCTTTTGCTGTTTTCTGGAGAGTTTTATAGATTATAAAAATTGTCGAGTTTAGTAAAATTTTCATGAAAAATTGCAATTAGGATCTTTTACACAAAATTCTAATGAATGTATTCAAATAATATTTATACAGTACATAAATAATGGAACATCTTTATATATTAGGAATTAAAAGATATGTATTACTTTTAAAAGTTTTTTAAATAAGCCAAATTTTATGCAAAAACTCGATTTTTTAAAAAATTAATGATATTTTTTACATTTAAATTCAATGAAGTACATAAATACAGTGAACCCCAAAAGTGTTCGTACACTTGCAGTTTCCTATAAAATTTAATGATTTCGACTAATAAAAATTAATGTATAGAAATTATAATTTTTTTATGATATCTGCAACTTGTTCTTAATGGAATGACATAATTATTTTTTTAAAAATAGCATAACTATTATTTTTAAAAATTAATAATCAAAAAGCTCCTGAAAAATTAACACTTTTCAGGAGTCTTAGAACACTTAACAAAAATCTCAACATAGCTTTAAATATTGTATTTCTTTCTTAATTTAGAACTTAGTAGGATATCTTTTAGTGTCCACAACAACTTTTGGACATCTTGATATAGATTTAATGAGTTTTTGTAATTTCTGCATCGATTTACCTCCATGCTTCTGTGATTATTATTTTTACTTCCCATTATGTATGTCATGTTTTTTTATTTTAAATCTAGTTCTCCCCAAATATGCTCTGCTGGGCTAAATAAATTGATTGAGGAGGTTTTTGGGGCAGTTATAAAGACACCAGCGGTGTACATTGAGAGCAGTACGCTTGGCTTCATTATCCTGTTAAAATATGAAGTCGTGTTCAGTATCAAATTTTGGACAGACAATTTAAAATTTCTCTTTAAAATATTTGACTAGAGCTCATGATTCTCAATACCATCAAAAATTACCTAATTCTGTGGCTGATTTACGCCTCCACGCAAGAACACTTCCACTTCCATGGTTCATTCATCCAACTAGATTCTTGTGACTTAAGTTTCAGAAAATTCAAAATTGACAGGAAAGTGATTGGGATGACAGAAAATTCAACATTTTTGGTTCTGATGGGCATATAATAGTTTTAAAGGAAAAAATGAGGCATTTAATCCAGGGAATTTATGTGGAACAAGAGCTCCTCCACCTCCATGATTCAACACAGAGGTGTTCTTGCGGGGGAGGGGGGGGTGTAAATAGGCTTCAGGAATTAGGTAATTTGGTATTTTTTGATGGTATTGAGAATCATGAGCTCTATTTAAATATTTTAAAGAGAAATTTTAAATTATCCTCTCAAAATTTGGATATTTCAGACGACTTCATTTTTTAACAGGATAATGACGCCAAGCGAACTGCTCTCAATGTACACTGCTGGTGTCTCTATAACTGTACCCAAAAGTTTGAAAACACCTCCTCAATCAATTTATTTAGCCCAGCAGAGCATATTTGGGGAGAACTAGATTTAAAATAAAAAGAAAACATGACATATAAACACATAATGGGAAGTAAAAACAATAATCACAGAAGCATGGAGGAAAATCAATGCAGAAATTACAAAAACTCAATAAATCTATATCAAGATGTCCAAAAGTTGTTGTGGACACTAAAAGATATCCTACTAAGTTCTAAACTAAGAAAGAAATACAATATTTAAAGCTATGTTGAGATTTTTGTTAAGTGTTCTAAGACTTTAGTGGCGTAATTTTTCGGGAGCTTTTTGATTATGAATTTTTAAAAATAATAGTTATACAATTTAAAAAAAAATAATTATGTCATTCCATCAAGAACAAGTTACAGATATAAAAAAATTACAATTCCAAAATATTAATTTTTATTAGTCGGAAACAATAAATTTTATAGGAAATTGCAAGTGTACGAACACTTTTTGGGTTCACTGTATATACGCAGAGATTACATTTTGATTCATAACACAGATAGAACTAAATAAAACATGTTCTGAAATTTTAAATTCAATATCTTAAAAATATTTTGTGTAGGGATCAGCATCTGGTTTTGTTAACTCCAATTCCAGTTTACTAATTATGCTATAACTTTGCTTCTAGATATCATAGAAACAAAAATAGAGTGTTTTTGTAGAATCTTAAATGTATAGTCTTTAAAATAAAAACACAATAGTAATTTTTGAAAATTTTCACCAAAACTGCGAATTTTGGGTAGTCACATATCTTAATGAAATTTACTTGATTCATAATAAGTCACATTGTTGATTTTTTGGGCACTTGCTTATAGGCAAATAATAATTTAAGTATTCCTTTGCTATATTGGAATAGTTTTATTTTCATATTGAACTTTAAATAGCTTGCATGTCTTGAAAAAGGCAAGCCTACAAAATAAATTTTTGTTTTCAATTAGTAATCTTTTTAAGAGACTAATTTCTTGTAGATTTTAAAGAACTTTTCTAGCTTATTGGTAAACTTATGGAAAATGTCTTAAAAGTTCTCATAAAGAAATTATTTCAATACATTTATTTTATGGTTCCTTTATTGTGACTATAGTGTTTTGTTTATTTGGATGAAAATAAATGAAGTATATATATCAGATTCTTTATATTTAACCCAATATAAATATATTTTATGCTTTTACTCATTAAAGAAAGGTAGAGAAAAATTATATGTTTTTACCATAAAATCTGGCATATCATGTATACCATCGTATTACATGCACTTATACTTTCAAGTAGCAATTTTTAATTTTTATGTTTATTTGCTGAGAATGTGCACCCCCATTTTCATGAAGAAACCTGAGATGTATGCGAGTCATGCTCTTAAAGTTTGAAAGTCATTTATTCTAAGCTTTAGTAAAAAATAGTATACATCTAGAAGTGCAACCCTTTAAGTTCATAAGGAATGCCATTTCTTTTAAATAACCATTATTTTGATCTATGTAGAAATCTAATTTTTTTTCCTGTGCTCACATTTTTTAAAGCTCTTATTTTTATACCTGGTACATAACGTGCACGCATAAAATTCAATCTTTTTTTTTGTGTTAAAAGTGTGCACCATACACCAGATTTTACGATACATATTACCACAACAATGCCAATGTTCAAGATAACGTGCCAAGTTGGTGACCCTGATTTTGCATGTGTCGTATGCGCCAGATTGACTACCATGTGTTGTATTACATATAATTTCACCAATATGGTTGCAATATTATGAAAGTACCAAAAATTAATACAGCTTGGGTACAAAACCTCCTGTATGCAGGTATGTTGTACACAAGTGAAAAAACATAAATCTTGGTATATACTTACGTATTATCACAACCATTTGGTGATATTATATGAAACAAAGCACCTGTTTGCCAATTCAGCACGTTCAACACACAGGAACTCGGAGGGTACCTGTGTATTTTTTGCGACAATCGCTGACTCTAAATAACTCGCTGAGTTGGCCACCCCGATTTCCTATGTGTGGTACACACTGAATTGGCTGTCAGGTGCTTCATTTCATATAATATCGCTAATAGGTTGCAATAAGACGCAATTACCAATCAGGGTTGCCAACTTGGTGTGTTATTATTAGATTGGCATTTGTTGTGATAATACGTAATTTGTTCAGTCTGACGTATTTGAAGCACAATTAATTTAAATTATAGTTTTAAGAAACATACTTTTTTATCAAACTAAAAAGTAAGAAATAAATCTTATATAAGAATAAAATGATTAACTAGAAGATTAGTAATCGTGGTAAGGCGTGGGTCCTCACATACATTTTACACTAACTCTGCATTTTGGAATAGAACTAATAAGAAATGCAACAATTGATATTGACGATTACTCTTTTATATGCAGTTATTATTTTCCTGTTTCAATTTTATTTTTCTGCTTTTTCTGGCATTTCCTAAATACCTTTGTTCTATTTCTTTAAAGTCTGGCATCTATATTTTCTATGGTTTTCTATAAAAAGTACTATGTTTTGTTTAATGTAATTCTTTTGCCAGGAATAAGCATCTTTTAAATTATTGTCATGTTGAGTTTAGCAGTGGAGACCATCATCTGATTGACAACTACTGGATGCCAAATTTATTTACAGCGATTTCAAACCCTTCAAAGATGTTTAATGTGTAGTGTACTGATAACAAATTAGTTCCTGTATATATTGTTCAATGTGTGGTATTAACTGTGTTTTATAAATGTGAAATTCAGGTAGACGATGCAATTTATAAAATTTTATTTTAAATCTTTTATCTTGTTTCTAAATTATAGATACTTTATTTTTAATTTGCACTAATTTCATTTCTGCTTGTTAGTACAAATCTTGATTTTTAATGTTTCCACTCATAATTTGTTTTAAATTTTGCATATAGCTCTGAATTTTTTTAAAAAAATATTTTATGGATAAAATTAATTTATGAATTTCAAACATTTTGCACTTTCTGCCAAAGACCATTGGTTTCACATTGTAGCCTTTGTCCTTATGTTCTAAATACTCATACAGGTATAGCATATCACTACATGTGTTATGCTAAATTTTGTAGATAGTCATTTCGAAAACTATATAATTATGAACAACCTTTGTAAAAATTTTACTCTAATGAGAAAACTTTCAAAATTCCTTTCAGAACCAGCTATCTATAAATTCTGCAGTAAATAATTTAGATGACTCGCATATCCTAACATGTAATTTATTTGAAACAACACTGTTTGAAAGGCATTTTCACTCACATTTTGTAACTCAAAGACATGATTTGATAAAAAAAATTAAAAAGTTGTTTATTTATGTACTTCTACACACTTTCCTATATTTACAATGATAATTCAATATATATTACACTAAAACATAATCTGTTCTGCACAAATAAGGATGGAGTTGACTATAATATGGATTAGATAGTGTTTATAAAAAAAAATTCACTTATATTCTTGTTTATTTTTATGTATATATGTATGTGTACAATTTCCAGAATAAATATTTCAACAATATGATTTTGGTTTGTTTTATTTTTCTTGTTAACAGTGAATAATTGAAAATAAAATGCTGTATAAAGTAGAAAAATGGCTAGATTATGATTCTGTTGCTCCTTGGGATGTTATTTTTTTCTTTTAAATGGGGTGCAGAAAACTTCTCTAAAAACTCTTTCCAGTTGGTTAAAAACTTGTTTATTTTAAATGTTTTTTAATGCAAAAATCTACTGTTTTAGTTGTTTTTACATTCTTCTAAGGACTGAAATTTTTAAGTATTTTAATTTTAAAAAAACCATTAACTTAAAAACTATAATATTTGTTTTCTTTGGTGATAGGAGAGTGTAAAATCAGTTGATTTAACAAAAAACTATCTTAATTTTTAATATAGCAATGCATTTTCTTTATTTCCATGTGGATAGATGTTTCTATTTAAACAAAACAATTGATATAAAGAGTACTTACACACCTGGGCCTAATGAGTGTTAGTTTAGTCAAAAGGTTTTTTTCTTCAGGTTACATAATATGTAAAAAAGCTATTTCTTTCTGGCATTGTTTTGAAATTTTTACTTAGAAAAATCTGTTATTTATCATAATGTTTCCTAGATATTTCTAATAACTTATTATTGAAGGGCTGAATTTTTTTAAATAAAAGTTAATTTTCTGCTTGTATATGATTTTAAGGAAACAATATAATGCTTCTAGAGAAACATAAATATAAATAATGAATCAAATTGCTTCTGGAACTAGTTCAAAATGCATACACATTTGTTTAACTATTACATTGAATTCATTTTTGCAGTTTTCAAAGATTTATATTTGCGGTAAAAGTTCGAAGACATGCAGTTTGTGATCAAATAATAGTTGCATTTTTTTTTTCTCGAAAAGTAATATTTTTGTTGATACTTGCGTATTGTCGCCACCATATTGGCGACATTATATAAAACGAAGTACATGGTTGCTAATTCAGCGCGTAGGACACATGCGAAATCGTTGCTGCCAATTTGGCGAGTTATCTTTAACTTAGGCACTTTCGCGATAATATGCGAGTACCTTTTTGTTACACACAATAAATGTAAAATGAATTTTGATTTCGAAGTTAAGTGTAAAAATTTCATGAAATGAAAATAAAATAATACGTAAGATGTAGAAAGTGAAAATTTACAACTCAGGTATCACATTTTTAAATCCCTTAAGATTTGGGTTAATAAATATTTTTCTGTTAAAAATTCATATTAGATCAACAGTACCAAAAATAAATGCTATTCATACTCATTTTATTGTTTTAACTCATATTTGATACATTAACAGATTCAAATATGAGTGCATTATATACTCATATCGATCTTTCATTCTCAAAAATTTGATCCCGTAACAGGTTCAAAAATGAGAATGTACTTGTGTCTCGATATGAGAATATGCGATTCTCAGATTTGAGTAACCGTGCATCGGAGCTATTTTGAGAATGTGAAGTACTCAAAAGTGAGCTGTTTGCTCTCAGTTTTGAAAATCGTTTCTCGCAGTGAGGACTCGATGGAGAAGAATCAGGTACTGGCTTTGTTGAAGTCGGAACTGCAACTGGTGGCGGTGAAATTATTGAGGCAGATGAGTGGTGAGAGTTCTCGAAAAACGCAGGTTTTAAGCGATCAATGTTGATTGTGGAATGCTTGCCGTTCTTTTCAATTGTGAACATTTTTTCAGTTCGTTTGAGTACGAGGTAAGGTCCATCATATGGCGTCTGTAATGGTTTTTTAACAGCATCATGGCGCACGAACACATGAGAACAAGTCTTCAGAGCTGGATGTACAAATACTTTCTTGCTGCCATGAGATGTAGTTGCCACAGGTTTAAGTTGGTCCATTACGGCTCGTAAATTTTTTAAGAACTCATGAGGGTCAACGTTAAGTGAAGGGGTTTCGAAAAATTCTGCTGGTAGTCTCAGAGTTGAACCATAAACTAGTTCGGCTGATGTGCACTGTAGATCTTCTTTTAATGCGGTTCGGAGTCCGAGCAAAACCAATGGAATTGATTCGGTCCATTTCGTGGGTGCATGACATCTGAGGCTTTGTTTCAGAGATCGGTGAAATCGTTCGACTATTCCATTGCTTTTAGGGTGGTATGGGGTCGTTTTGATCTTTTGGACACCTAAGAGTTTGGTAAGCAAAGAAAACAAATTGCTTTCGAATTGTCGTCCTTGATCAGTCGTGATGATGGAAGGTAAACCGAAGCGTGAGATCCATTGAGTAATGAATGCACGCACAACAGTTTCAGCAGAAATGTGTCGGAAATGGGAATTGCCTCAGGCCATCGTGTGAAACGATCTATACAGATGAGTAGGTATTCGCAATTGTTTGAAGGTGGCAGAGGTCCTACGAGATCTAAATGAACATGATCGAATCTTGCTGAAGGTAGTTGGAAAGATTGGAGAGGACTATAGGTGTGTCTAGCTACTTTAGATTTTTGGCAGTGTAGGCATGAACGGGTAAAATTAGAAATGTCCTTTTGCATGGACGGCCAAACGAATCTCTCTGAAATCAAACGTTTAGTGGCACGCACACCTGGATGTGAAATATTGTGTAAGGCTAGAAAAACTTTCTTTCGGAAAATTTCTGGAATGTAAGGTCTTATTTTGTTTTGCTTGACGTCACAGTAAAGTTTCGATGAATCGGGGTCGGTTGAGAGAGGTTTTAAAAAAATGACAGTTCATTCTTTCCTAAAATTGCCTGAAGTTCTTCATCAGACGCTTGTGCCTCCGCCATGGCAGAAAAGTCTATTTTCGGTATGTGCACTTCATTAATGCGAGATAAGGTGTCAGCTACAACGTTTTTTGAGCCCGATACGTGCCTGATATCGGTGCTGAATTGTGCAATGAAATCCAGGTATCTCAGTTGTCTGGGAGAAGAAGAGTCAGATTTTTTGGTAAAAGCACAAAAGTAAGAGGTCTATGATCTGTAAATATTATAAAATTTTGTCCTTCCAATAAGTGTCGAAAATGTTTGATGGTTGCATATATCGC
The DNA here is from genome assembly GCA_019973975.1 of Trichonephila clavata. Lineage (NCBI taxonomy): Eukaryota > Metazoa > Arthropoda > Arachnida > Araneae > Nephilidae > Trichonephila > Trichonephila clavata. Next base: position 90,450 of record BMAO01037806.1, read on the forward strand.
CAAAAGTTCCCTATCATACGTACTGTATTTACGTTCTGAGGGTGTAAGTTTTCGGGAATAAAATGCTAGAGGTTGCTGACCATTAGATGTAGTTGTATGGAGGACAGATCCTATGGCTGAATCCGAAGCATCAATCATGATAGACAACTGCTGATTAGGTGAGTGAAAATTCAAAGTAGGGGCTACATTCGCAATATCAGCTTTGCGTTTTTCGAAAGCTTCTGTAGTGAGGTCGGTCCAAGGAACAGATCGTTTATCATTCTTTTTGGAATTTTTTAAAAGTTCATGTAGGCTAGCTTGAGTCTGAGCGGCATTAGGTAAAAAACGACGGTAAAAATTAAGCATTGCTAAGAAACGCTTTAGTTCAGAAATATTTTGAGGTTTGGGAAAGTCAGAAATTGCTTGAACTTTTTCGGGTAAAGGTTTCACTCCTTCAGATGTAATTAGACAACCCAGAAACTTTACCGATTTCTTCCCAAGGACGCATTTTGAAGGGTTTAGTTTTAATCCGTGTTGAGACAATCTTTCAAATACCTGTTTCAAATGTTGTTTGTGCTGTTCTACGTTATTGGATGCAATCAGTATGTCGTCAAAATAAGGAATGCAGAAATCTAAATTTGACAAAACTTGATGTATGTAACGTTGAAAGGTTTGTCCGGCGTTTCTTAAACCGAAGGGCATATATACATATTCAAAAAGACCAAACGGGGTTGTGATTGCTGTTTTTGGAATGTCCTGGGGATTAACAGGAATTTGATGATAAGCTCTAATCAAATCCAGGGTGGAAAAAATGGTTTTATTGAAAAACATTTGAGTGCAGTCTTGGATATGAGGTACTGGGTATCTGTCAGGAACGGTAATTGAATTCAAACGGCGGTAGTCGCCCCACGGTCTCCATTCTCCATTAGACTTTTTCACCATGTGTAGAGGACTTGCCGATGGGCTGCTAGATGGACGGATAATACCTTGAGACATTAAAAAATCATATTCTTGACGTGCTATTTTTAGCAACTCTGGAGATAAGCGACGAGGTTTTGAAAATACTGGTTGACCAGTCGTTTCAATAAAGTGATGTATTTTAGTTGGTACTTTATTTTTTGTTGGTTGAGATGGATTGGTGAGGTCTTGGAATTGCGACAAAATGTTATAGAATTCTGAATCACCAAGTAAAATGGATATACCAGAAGTTAATGAATCTGTGTTTGTATATTTTCCTTGAGTGGTTAATTTAGTTATGCCATCAATCAAACAACCACTTTTAACATCAACCAAAAGATTATAGTGTTTTAAAAAATCAAGACCTATAATTGGTTGGTTCACATTTGCAATTATAAAGGACCAAGTAAAATTTCGCCGTAAATTCAGTTAGGCATTTTTTACCAAAAGTAGCTATTTTTGTACCATTGGCAGCTAAGAGAAGTAATTCATTTGAGGAATCAGCTTTAGGAGCATAATGTTTTGGTAAAACTGATACGTCCGCGCCTGTATCCACTAAAAATTTCAATTTACTAACTTTATCGGCCAACATAATTCTATTAATTTGGCGATCGTGACCAAGGCCCGTGGACGATCACCGATTTAGTTTTCCGGATTCTTGAAAGAGCAAGGCAAATTACATTTTTTTTGCTTTTGTCCCAAAATTCGTATGATAAAAACAAATGCCATTTGCAGGTTCTTTATATTTTTGAAAGCGGTTACGAGAGCAACTACGTCTGTTTTTAAAGAGTTGATTTCTATTTCTGCTTTGAGATTGTGATTGGCGCATTGTTGTAGTAAGCTCGCCAACTAAAGTCGTCAATTGGGCGACTTGTTTTTCAAGTTGAGCTACTCGATAATCCGAAGTTTGAGGTGTAACGGAATTAATGTTTGAATGGTGAGCCAAATCATTTATTTTATCTGCAACTGATGCTAAACCAGCTAAATCTTCTTTCAAAGCAGTTATGATGGTTTGTGTGTTGTTTGGTAGTCTTCCTAGCCAAAGAGATCTTAAGAGTGGCTCGCCAACAGTATCACCAGCCAATGCTTTCATACGTGCTAATAACTGAGATGGTCGTTGGTCGCCAAGTTCGAGACCTTGCAGCAGTGTACGTATTTTTGAAACTTCACTTTCAGAATGTAACTCAATTAAACGGTTTTTTAATGTTGAATATTTATCAGCATCAGGAGGTTTTAATATTATATCGCTTACACAATTCAAAATATCAGAATCAATTGCAGAAATAACAGGATTAAATTTTGTATCATCAGCTGTAATTCCAGCCAAGGCAAATTGCGCCTCAAGTTGAACAAACCATAATGCAGGATTAGCTTTCCAAAAAGGTGGTAGTTTGACGCCAACACGGGAAACTATTGTGTCATTAATGGCGGAATTCAGATTTTCTCCTTGCATGTTTTAGCCAAGCAATTAATATCACGGTGTATATATATAATTGTACAAATTAATTTGAAATATGAAAATACAAATAAAATACTAGTACTCAAAGTAAAGTATATAAAAATACAATTACAAGTTATATAACATAAGCTCCGATAGAAATTATATCTAGTCTGTTAACTTCTTACTTCAAAAGTGGAAATGTTATCCGTAAGGTTGCCTTTTTTCCTAGGTTCAGCCAGGGTCAACAATTGTGGGGATGTTTTAATTAAGAAAGGTTGCTAAAAGATAGTTGAGATAAAAGTTATGGTAGTTAAGTCACATCCACACATTAAGAACCATCATCGTTAAAACCATCTTTTTATTTTCTACACTAAAAAAAACGATATACAATAAATTCGTGGAACAATGATTTTTTATAATTTTCACAGCTCGCGTGCTTGCTAAAAGCAGGATCGCCACACTGCCCTTTTGTGGCAACTGTAAAAGGTAATGGAAAAACCACTGTCAATAAAGATGAATTCAGTCTAATTTAAATACTTGCAAACTATAATATCTGGTGCCGAACATACTCGGGTGAGTCATACTTTATTTGTTTTATTACTTTATATTCGTTACGAACCCGAATTACGATGAGTTGAGAAAAACTTTCTATTCTGAAACGCAAGCGAACAACGCTTCGCACCGCCATAACAAAGCTGTCCACAAAATTAAATGATGCGAATAGTACACAAGCCGATATAGAATTTAACGCTGAACGCTTACAAATCAAACTTAACGAATTAACCTTGGCTGATGATGAAATACACGATTTTTTAAATTATCAGGAATATAGCGACGACATCATAAAATGCGAAAAATACTCAGAAAATGCCCATTTACTATTGTTTAATTCTAAAAAGAAAGCTAATACAAGCGCGGCCATTTTGACTTGTAGCAGAATTGGCAGCTCGCCAACATCAGACATTTACATACATTACGCTTCACCGGAAAATGTTACGGTATAAAGTTACCTACAGTAAATATAAATACTTTTTTATGGCGAAATTGAAGAATTTCACAGTTTTTGGGAGCGTTTTGAAAATTGTATTGACAAAAATGAAAGTTTATCGCAGGTTGACAAACATGTGTTTTTGCGAGGTTATTTGGATGCAGAAACAAAAAGATTGGTTGATGGGATTAGTATAACCGCAGATACGTACACAATGACAAAAGAGATATTAAAATCAAAATATGGCAATAAAGACAAAATAAAATAGGCTCATCTTGATTACTTGGAAAATTTAACACCTATCAAAGATCTATCTCCATCAGCATTAAATGAGTTGTATATTGATTGTAATAGAAGATTACAAGCTTTGGATGCTTTAGGCGAAAAAACACAATCATACGGGAGAATTTTGGCTCCGAAAATACTTCGCGCTTTTCCGCATGAAATCTGTCGTAATTGGGATGTATACGTTAAACGTGAAAATTTAGCAGAAAGTGACATAACAAAATTAATGAAATTTTTATCAGAAGAGGTCGAAGGAACAATAACTGCAAATAATATTAAAGGTTCATTGGTTCCAAGCTATCCTATAAAATCCTCCTTAGAGAATTTTAATGTGCATTCCAAACCAATTTAGTAAGGATAAAAAATTTCACCTTTTTGCCCTTTTTGTGAAACTTCTGGACATTGGCCTCAACAATGCAACTCTGTTACGGACATAGACGCACGTATACAAAAATTAAAAGCTACCAACAGATGTTTTTTATGCACTAATCGGGGTCACGTACAAAAGAATTGTTTTCGCAAAGAGAAATACTGCTGTTCCAAATGCAGGAAAAAACACCATGTTTCGATATGCAGAACTCCTACTAATGAGCAGTCTACGACTACATCTACAAACAAAACTAATACATCCATTTGCAATTTTGTTTATTTACAAACAGCACGAGTTTTCATAACTGGGTCAAATGGAATTACAAAATTGACACGTTGCCTTTTGGATGGTGGAAGTCAATCTAGCTTCATTTCTTCTGATCTTGTGGAAACGTTAAATCTTCCCGTCATTTCAACTAGAACCTTAGACCTTCAAGCATATGAATCTCCAACTAGTTTTAGCCATAAGAGACGGCAAGTTCAATTTCAATTATCTAGCATCTGGGATAAATCTAAAGTCAATGTTATTGCATTTGAAAGCTCCAACAAGTATGCATCACACCCGTCTTCACCAACTGATGTTTCACGCTTTGCGAAAAGCAAGCGAATGAAGCTTGCTGACCCAGATGATTCATTGTCGAGCTTACCAATTGAGATTCGTATTGGTGCATATTTCTGTTGGAACGTCATGCATTCTGATGCTCCAGTCAAGCTGTCAGATTCCCTAGCCTTGGTCCCATCAAGTTTTGGATGGATACTTAGTGGATCTCGATCACACGCAACAGTTTCTTTCAATACTACAGATCATAGTATAAATGTGGATACTTTGACTCATGAATTAGACAATATGGTGCGAAATTTTTGGAACTTAGGGAGCATTGGCATACAACCTATACAAGAGAAATTAAGATTAAGCACCACAACGCTGAACTTCTGACTAACTTTCATCAATCTTTCAAAATCATTGATGGTAGATGAGTTGTTCATTTACCTTGGAAACCAGAAGTTAAACTTACTTCAAGCAATTATGATACCGCAATCCACCGTTTTAATTCTTGGACAAGAAGAATACACGCAAATACAGAATTGAAACACAAGTATGCTAAACGGATGCAAGATTATATTGATAAGAAACAAGTCGAAGCCGTCTTAAAAGATACACAAAATGAAGTACGATTATTTTATTTGCCCCATCACGCTGTAAAAAAGATTACGAATGAAGAAATCAAGTGGCGTATAGTTTTTGATGCTTTCTCTCACTCTCCTGGTCATCCATCTTTGAACGATGCTCTCGAAGCCGGACCAAATCTTCTACCTGACATTTTGGCCATGTTATTGAGATTTTGACTATCTAAAATAGCAATTACTAGCGATGGAAGTCAGACATTTCTTCAACTGATACTAGCAGATGAAGACAGAGACGCAACACGATTTCTTTGGTACAAAACGGAGTATACTTCTGATGGGAACCTTTGCATAGCAGATGAAATCGTAACATACCGATTCACGCGACTCCCATTCGGACTCACTTCAAGTCCATTTTTACTATCAGCTTCTCTTCGTGAACTGGCTACAACGTACAAGCAAACATATCCTATTGTAACTAAACACATTGAGAATAACATATATATGGATGATTTTGTACTAGGGACATCTACAGATACTGAAGCTATTACTCTTTATCGAGAAATGCTGCAGCTTACATCGCGTATCAGCCTACCATTAGCTAAATGGACGACAAATTCGAAGACTTTGCAAGGTGTATGGAAACAAGAAAATGTTCCATTTAGAGAGATTACGCTGGTTTTAGGTGTTAAATGGGATACTGACAAAGATGTTTTTCAAATTGATGTGCAGGCTAAGATTGTCGAAGCATCTAAAGAACCAGTAACAAAGCGTTTACTACTGAAGCTGATGTCAAAGTTTTACGATCCTTTGGGCCTATTCGCTCCAGTTACTGCCATTGTGAAGATTTTATTCCAGGATACGTGGCTTAGTGGAATTAAATGGGATGAATTATTACCGCCAGCTGTAGTACAACAGTGGCATAAGTGGATAAATGAGTTACAGTGTCTGAAGGATATACGCATCCCAAGATGGATTGGGTTTTCTGAAACTTCCGACGTCCCCATCCATGTGTTTTGCGATGCTTCTGAACGTGCATATGGTGCTTGTTTGTACGCGCATCACGCGGTAAACAATTTTGCGGAGGTCAATCTCATATGTAGTCGAAGTAAACTGGCCCCAGTGAAAAAGATCGCTCTTCCGCGACTCGAATTGTTAGCCGCATTACTAGGAACTCGTCTACTTCAATACTTTTACAGAGAAACGAACATGTACTCATACACAGCCGTGCTATGGAGCGATTCAACTGTAGCTTTAAGTTGGATAAAGGGAGATCTCAACCGTTGGAAAACATTTGTTTGCAACAGAACAACAGAAATCCTTCAATACACTACTCCTTCACAATGGCGACACTGTACAGGTACAGATAACCCTGCAGATCATCTTACTCGTGGTACCTTCCCATCTCAGCTACCATCTTTGGAATCTTGGTGGCATGGCCCAAAATGGTTAAATCAGGATTCAGATGCTTGGCCCACCAAAGATTTTCCGTCACATTCACAGCCTTCAGTCGAAGTTGAATCACGGAAAACTGAGTCTCGATCCTTTTACGTTGCAACCACAGAACCCATCATAGATATATCTAATTACAGTTCTTATACAAAACTTCTTCGGGTGACTGCCTGGATTCTACGTTTTGTGCACAATTGTAAATCCCACCTACGTATCATTCACGAACTGAATTGTAATGAAATAGAGAAGGCTAAGGATTATGGGATACAAATTGTGCAACGTCAGTGCTTTCCAGCTGAAATTAATGCCTTAAAAGAGGGACGTCCATTACAAAAAAATCCAAAATTTCTTGTTTCAACCCCTTTCTCAAAGATGATTATTTGCGTCTTGGAGGAAGATTACAATTCTCTGACATTCCTTTTGATACTCAACATCCCTTAATACTCGATGGAAATCACCCTTTTGTCCATCTTTTGATCCAGCATACTCACATACGTCTCCATCATTTAGGTGTGCGTATTGTTCTCTCCGAGTTACGTTCTACTTTCTGGATCTTAAGAGGACGTCAAGCAATACAGAAAGCTCTTCACAAATGCCTACCTTGTAAGCTTTTCAAAGCAAAACGCGGAATGCAAATTGAAGCTCCTCTACCTTCTGAAAGGGTTGTACCGTCTGCTCTATTTACTATTAGAGGGATTGATTTTGCTGGACCTATATATATATAAATATCCGCTGTTTGAAACCAAGAGACACAGACTACATAGCACTATTTACTTGTGCAAAAACACATGCACTGCACATTGAACTCGTGTCAGATCTCACCACCGACAAATTTCTCTTAGCACTACAGCGATTTGTTGGTCGCAGAGGACTGCCCAACACAATCTACACAGACAACGCTACCACCTTTCATGCAGCAAATAAGGAACTGGTCATGTTATGGCAAACTCTATCATCAGCTAAAACTCAACAATATTATGCCCAAAATGGCATAACATGGCGTTTCATAGCCCTACGCGCGGCTTGGTGGGGAGGCTGGTGGGAGCGTCTAATAGGTATTGTCAAACAATGCCTACGAAAGGTACTTGGACGAGCCCTTCTAGACGAGGAAAGTCTGTCCACTGTCCTCATTGGAATAGAAGCCGCTCTGAATAGTCGACCATTAGTCTACGAAGAGGAAAGTGATGACAACTCAGCAGCTTTAACACCAGCTCATTTCCTGACGGGACGAAAACTAACGGCCATTCCATCCAGGCTAGAAAACACAAGGCTTAATAAAATCTACAAGCAGCAGCAGGACTTACTCGACTGTTTTTGGAAAAAATGGTCGAAAGAATATCTTCTTCAACTACGATCCTTCCATCAAGTTCGAAACAAGGACAGTACCATTAACATACGAGTTGGAGATATTGTGCTTCTGCAAGAAGACATCCGACCACGGCACATGTGGAAGAAAGCTAGAGTGATGAACCTACATCAGGGACGCGACGGGAAGATAAGATCCTGCGAGCTGAGAGTTAATGGAAGAAATGTAACCCGCCCTGTACAACTGGTCATCCCTCTCGAGATTGACCAGGGTGGGGAGGATATTGGGAACGAGATTAAATGTAAAGTTTAACTGCTCTTTTGAGGCAACTGTAAAATGTAATGGAAAAACCTCTGTCAATAAAGATCAATTCAGTCTAGTTTAAATACTTGCAAACTGTAATAAAGATGTATCAGAGAGTAACTAGGCACGGCTGTGTACTAAAAGCAAGTCTGAGTTGAATAGTATTCGTTTGTTCGAAATAAAATTTGTGCAACGAAAGGCATTGGAAAATTTTGTACAAATATCAAAAATATAGATATACGGAAGAGAAAGATTTCTAGGGCTGCTACACAACTCAAATCAGCCCAAATAATCGGGGTTGCTATACCGGTTGAAGATATTTTTCTTGCACGTAGAATATTTATAACCATAATCTATCAAGCTTGGGGCTCTTACTGGCCCTGAGGGCCCTTGGCGGCCGCCAGGTTCACCAGCCGCTTAATCCGTCTCTGATCGCAACAACAACAAAAAAGGCTGAGAATCACTGCAGTCACGGCTGCTTTTCTGCTTAGGCACGTGCCTAGGGCGCAAAAAAATTGGAGGGTGAAAAAAGAGGAAAAATTAAAATCACAGCAAACGTACTAGACCCGCCTAGCGAGTCATGAGAGAAGCATTTCTATCTTTAAGAGAGTGAAGCCTGAAATGAGATCTACTGTGGAAAAAGAAAAGCTTAACAGCTTGATGTTGCTCTTACATTCGAAACGATATTACCATGTAAATTGTTAACAATGTCATTCATGATTTTGCAGTGAGCAAAGCTAGAAAAAACCTTTGTTGTACTAGCACAATGACAGAGTGACTCAATAAAGTATAAAGATGTCTAAAAGTAAAAGAGAGTAAAGCAATAAGCGATGAAAAAGATGACAATTTACAATTTGAAAAAACAGTTCGTGCAATAATGCATTCAATATATTGTAATTGCAAACGGTTTCATTAATTTCCCGTACTAATTTATAAAAGGGTGGTTGGGTGGTCCGTAATACTACAAGTTAAGAAATAAACGTAGCAAGAAATGAAAGCAAGGAAAAGATAATGTCCAAATCATGTCATTGTCCTTTCCTTACGGCTGCCAGTTAAGGACACGGCGAGTCCATTCGTGGTGAATAATGAAAAAACTGTTCAATGAGCAAAAACAAATAAAAGAAAAAGAGCAAGAGAGAGGGAGAGCGCTTAGGAAAAATCTCTCTCGAACCGGCAAGGTAAGAACTGAAGGAGAAAGGTGCTCTGGAAATAAGGGGGGGGGGCGTAACAACTTAAAGTGCCTTGGGCGCCTAAAAGGTTAAAAACGACCCTGACTAGCAATACCTATTAATTCCAGAGCTCAAACTTTTCCTAAATACGCCCATCTCGTGCTGCCATCTATACAATTTCGATCAGTTTAATTTCTTGAATATGTATCATGAAGTGCATCGAAACTTATTGCACTCTGGGATTTTATAACTTCCATTGTTTCGCCCTCAGAAAACTTCTTCCGTCCCATTTTGGTTATCATTTCAATAGTTACACCACCAACAGCTAAAAATGCAATGTGAATGCATTAGTTCTACAAAACAGGCTTCGTTTTCATTTAACGTGGTGACTACTGTGTGGCCATCGCTCGCAAACTTATGACTGGTGTTTTCAGTGACCGTGGTCAAACAGAAGAGTTACATTCCAAAATATATCAATATAAAAGCACCCAGGAGTAATATATATACGGTAACAATTAAAAACCTATTGATATATCGGGAGAAGGAGGCGGGTGAACCCTAACTCCCCCTAGTGTACACCACTACCGCCATTGCTTATAAATAAACATGACATTTCATAGGAGGACTTCTTTTGGAAAAATTTGATTTTTGGAAGTTCTATGAAATTTATTAGAGACAAATCGTGTTCACAAAGGGCTTAAAATAATTATTCTCATGTATTGATGCACACAAGTGGTTTGAAGGTTCAAACCACTGGCAAACAGAATTTAAATTTTCAGGATAAACAATTGGTGCTTCCGTCTATGTTTTTTTAAAAAAATAATATAATTCATCCCATGAAAATAACCTGTATTCGAGCGGATTCCTATGCCATTAAAAAGAACACAAATAATAATTGAAAAAATGGATAAGCAGTCATTTAGATCAAATCGTATTAATTTATCTTACAAATTGCCATTGTATGGCGTAAAATAAAAAAAAAACATTTTTCTTAAGTTAATTCCTACTTGTTTAGAAAAGCGTACTGGCGCCTTCTCTTGCAGTTAGTTTCAACATCGTCAGAAGAAACGGAGAATAAATTTAAAATCAAAAAATAAAATTTTATTAACGAATTAATATTTGAAAAAACTTTATTTCCGTCAAGTGTCATCCAATACAAGTTTTGAAAAATGTATTTGAACTTGAGTGGATGAATCAAAAGTAATTTATTAACGATTGAAAATTTGAACCATATAAATATATAAAGGGAGGGTGTGAACGAAGAGTATGAATTGAATTACTAGATTTAAAAGAGTTCATTCTCCTAGAATAAGGGCCGGCAAACTTTTGAGGGATAAGAAACAAATTGTAAGTGAAAGAAAACAACTAAGGTATCAAAGAGCCATTTGTATGCAAACATGTTCACATCCGGGGAGGAAGAAATTCGGTTGAGGTAACGATCAGGACTGGCATGATCCAAGTAATTATTGTTATTATATTCAAATAAAATTTTACTAAAAATAACTTTTTTCATTTCTTCAAAAACTAAGCACTATTGAAGATAGTTGAGAATTTAGCTTTAAAGCTTCCTGAAAATATTCCCATACCAATAATACAATAAGTTCTTTATTCAGGAATTTCTCGATTACTCTAATAGTTAAAATTAACTTTGATTCTTCTTGCATGTACAAGTCATTTCAACACACTTTCTTTAACTAACCCTTAAGCATGTTATAAAAACACAGAATGTGTTTTGTCACTTTTGTTGGGGTCTTAAGCGTATCCTCCTGTACAATCATAAAAGCTCCCGAACTCATGTATGTAAATAAATTAACTTTCCTGGAAATCACTTTGAGGTATACTTTCTTATAGCAGTATTTTTACCAATAAAAATTGATTTAGAACTAAGCATAATATTATCATCGATTGTCAATAAATTTTAAGAAAAAACAATGTTATGCTGAAGTAAATATTTAATATCAACTATTTAAGCAGTTAAACATTTAGATGTATTCCAGATAAATACATAATTATAAGAGAGAAGAAAGGGTATAACAGCGATTTTAAGTGGACATAATTGTTAGACATTTGGAGGGGATTCACGCAAAAAAAAAATTATTTTAGGATCAGAATTCTTATGGTGTCCTTAAGTTTTTCCAACCCCGCGCCATGATCTCAAGTAAATAAACCGATTCGAACACGACCTTTTTGCGAGTTTCGAGATTTGTGGTTGGCAACGCCTGCAATGTAGATTTAACTAACTTGGCTCGTGTGGATATTTAAAGAGATCGAGGTTGGTTGAGAGATGATCGTCGGTTTCAGACGAAATGTTAGAAATGATTGGGCTCTCTTCGACTGAAGGCATATTAGATGTGTGGTTTGTTGCTTCGCTTTTTTTTATAAGATGTTTCGATCTATTAGAAGTTAGAGAGTTGAATGAGGGGTTCGAATCAGTTAACCAAAGTCTGGTTATGTTATTTTTCTGAGGATTATATTTTTTTAACTTATTGTGTTTTAATTGCTCGAGTGGCGAGCAGATTGACTTTACTTATTTAAAGAATAAAATATATGTTTAGAGAAACTGCTTTCATTTTATGCCTTCTCGACATAAAATTTCACTGCCAAACTTTGCCTGAGTTAGTTTACCATGAAGAGCTATATCAATAATTATACTTAATACATAGGGGTAAAAGCTTGAAGAGCAGCAACCATTTATGCAAAAAGCCGCTATTTGCCGACCCCTGCCCTAGAAGATTCTATATCATAGAGTATATTAGGGAAGAAAATCTTTCATTAACTCAAAGACAAACAAATTTAGCTTATTAAGATCAGCAAAAATATACAAATAATGCTATTATAATAACTTTAAAATACAGGAAAGCCAACTAGGTACTGAGCTTATATCTTTCTTAATTCATATCTTGAATTCTATAATTGATAAACCATTTTAGCAATCAACGTATTTGCCCAAAAAGTTTTCAAGAAAGGGGTACATTTTTTGTTGCATATAACTAAGCAGAACATTTAAGAAAATGGAAGTATTTTATCTTAATTTTCAATTTTATAACGTTTTCACACTATTTTCATTTTATAATTGTGGTAAGCCCTGCCCCCTAAATGTTTGCTTTTTTACAAGTGCACCCTGCATGCTATGAAGAATGTTTCCTATATATTAAAAAAAAATTTCTCATATAAAACTTCATGTTCGTACCTGTTTTTCAAATGGTTGAGGATTTTGTGTGTGTTTGTATGCATATACAGGGTGTACCGAAACTTAATGATAATCGGGCACAACGTGAAAGGTGTGGAAAAATATAAAACAATTATCCTGCACTTGTTTAAGTGGAGACGAGCACATTTTCGAAAATGTGGACACCCTCCGTCCCATCATTAGCTACTGTGACCACACATTTCACAATTTTACGATGAGTTTTTCACTAACATCATCTTTCAAAGCCGTACTATTAATCGCATTCACAAGTCGGACAAAAACCATTGCTGGTTTAGTCAAAATTAACGTAATTTGTGTGAGTCGGGCCTTGAGAAAAAGATATCATCCAACTCTGACACGCCATAAAAAGAAAACTATTACCCACATCCCCAGGCAAATTTCTCAAAAGTTGACCTCTTCAGTTAAGATTCCAAAATGGTACAACACTGGTTCTTTTCTGTGCATGACAACTTCAGAGAATTTCTAATGTGCAGAACATCTTCGTTTTAAAAACATCTGTGTGGATGCCTTCCGTCACATCAGCAGGACCGCAAATTCCACAATTTCGCTGTGATTTTTTCATTAACGGGATCTTCATTGGCCGTGCTATTGATTACAGTCACAAATGGAGCCAAAGTCCTTACTGGTTTATTTAAAATTAACGTAGTTTAAGCCGGTTGGAGAAAATGATACCACTTAACTTTGACACTTTATAAAAAGAAAAATGTTACGTTACTACTCTAACCAAGTTAAGTAATATAATGATTTGGTTGAAACTATACGACAATTCGATATTAATATACAATGGTGTTCAAAATTAAGAAAATTTTCTGATTTGGTCGATTGTACCTAGAACTACTGGTCGGATTTTAATGAAATTTGATATAAACATAGAGCTGATATAAGGCAAAAACAAAAAAAATTCAATAGTTAAACTACACACGCATCGGGCACTCTCCGGAGTTGAAAGTTATGAAGCAGTAGTAGCAGAATAGAACAAAAATTTGGTTAATGGGGAGTATAGTCTTCTCTCTTACAGAAATACAGACCTCGCACTTTGATTTCATACTGGAAATTAAGGAATTTATGCGTTTCTGTGGCAATTAATCCCACTCATTTTCAGCAACTCTGTTTTCAGACCTTGGATGGTTCTCGGAGAGCGAAGGGTTGAGAGTTTCAATTGCCCTATTTAGAGGGTCCTATGCATGCTCTATAGGGATGACGTCTGATTGCCTAATCCAGCCGTCGAATATCCTTTTTTTCTAGAAATTCATTGACCAGAGGAGTTCTGTATGGCCTCACGTTGTCATCAGAGGGAATTAATGCCAATTGCCCCCCTGAACAGGCGAACATAGGGCTCCAAGACCTTGCCGCAGAACTATGCCGGTGCGATAATGTTCCATTACAGGCAGTGCTGTGGAGTGCACCGATAATTGCTCCTGATGAAGGCTGCGTTAAACGAGAGCTGGAAAATGCTGGAGCGCAGGTGCTTGTTGGAATTGGTGAGACTGTTGCAGTTATCTCATGTCTCCGCGTTGGTGTCGCTCTCTTCTTTCGGGATTCCAGAGTCTCTTTAAAGGTGGAATACGTCCCGCCCACGAAAGTGACTCGTGATGTATAGTCACTTCTGCTTAGACGTATTCGGTGAAACCGTTCTTTTATTGGTCCCAAGTCCCCCTTCACGTGGTGTACTTTGAAACCAGCGGTTGGCGTGGGAACCACGCCGGCCCTTACTGTCGGCTAGATCAAGGAAGGTCAGAGGTTGACTTCCCTTAGGACATCAGCGCCGGGGTGTCCACCCTGGGATACTTTCCCACGAGAAACAGCTTGATCGTGGAGACGTCACAGCTTTGATGAACACAGCCGCAACCTCATTCCTATACCTCAAAGCAATAACTTAGCCTCTTTCAAAGACATGGAGTTACGTGCAGCCATCCAACACGATATTTGACCAGACTATTAAGACTCCGCGGCCATAATGGTGAATTCCTAAGACATTGGAGGGCAGGTCCCTGGCTCTTTCCGTATTAAAGTACAGTTAGAATTGCTGGTTATACTGAACTGGGATTCATCAGTGAAAAGAATGGTCCCCCATTGATCCATGATCCAATCTTTATGATCCTCACCCCATTTTAAAGGGACTCTCCTGTTCGCAGTACTGGGAGGGACGCAATCAACAATTCTTCTTACAAACAGCCCTCTCTCATGAAGGTTTTCGGGAACAGACACTCCTGAAATTCGGCTTTGTGTGGCCTCATAAGGGAGCTGAAAAGCTGTAATATCCTTGTTACGCCTCGCTATAATGGACAAGTGGTGATCCTCTTTTGCCATCGGGGCTCATGTACGATCTTACTCAGGCTTTTTCTCGATGGATCCAGTATCCTGAAGCACTTTTCGTTAGTTGAACTCGATTCTGGGCGTAAAACTGAACTCTCTATAAATCCGGATTTGAGCCAGAGGTTTGTGCTACTAGCCTACTCATAATTTACTACCTCATTCCATCAGCTAAGCGTTGGTGTGTGCTTACCCATTTTTACCCTTTGAATTTTAACTTAACCGCTTGCTGCGAACCCCCTCCCCCCCAAGAAATTCGACGAGGAGTGTTGCCGAGCGAATTGCGGATTTTGACACCCGCATTTATAAATCCTGTTCATTGACTAGTTTTGCCCCCACACACGTATACGCTTACTTATTACACACACACGATTTGTATCTTTGTTTCAAAGCAGTATTTTTGAATTTCGTTCAAATATTTTCATGAAATTCGACAAAATATGTAGGAACTCTCCTTATTTTGAACACCATTGTATTATTTCTGGTTGTTACCATGGCACAATTGAGAAGGCAGCATCTTGTTAAATATTAATCCACACTTATTGACGATCACACACATAAAAGAAGCTACACAAAAAGTATGACACCAGCAAGTGCGATTTACGTGACAATCATAAGAAGCAGCCTCTTTGTTTTTTCCAGAAATCTTTATATTTATACCAATGGAGAACCGGAAACTATTAACATGATATGCTTTCCGATAAAGATTCTTCTGATTGGTCCATATACTCCGGGGGAAGTTAGATTACATAATTCTAAATTTAAAAACGCTGAACGTTTAGTCTTGAAGAGATAAGGCTATAGTTTTTTATCCCGTTAGGTGGGTCAACTGGAAATTGATTATTACGCGAAGTTTTTTAGGGTTCAAGACCATTATGGGTAAAAAACTCTCAAGGGGAAGATTAACTTACATTATTACACACACACACACATATATATATATATATTTCAAAAATATACACAAAACAGTTATTAACCTAAGATAACTACAGTCATGATAGTAAAAGTCTTAGCCACAGTAGTACTAAAGCAAACTCCTGGCCTTAGGAACCAGGATTGCAGGTTTAAACAAAGTTTTGCGGCAAGCCAACCTTCACCTGTATTTTCCAATACTCTGGCCCATAGGGAGAGTAAGAAATGTCTAGAGAAATTTAATATTATTACAAATAAAATCATATAAATATTAATGTAAAACGATAATATTATAGTCTATAATAATTACTAGAATATTTTAAAATCAAAGCTAAAACATTTAGATAAAGACTTACCACGTGAGTACAGCAAAAACCATTTTCCCGGGCAACAGAAAGGTGAATAACAGTAATGCATAAAATTATTAAGTTTTGATAAAATAACATTAAGTCTGTCTATATATATATACATTTAAAAACTTTAAAATTTATAGAAAATAAAAGTACAACCCAGACACATGCAACTAATTTTAAATAAAATATATTGTCGTTAATTTACTTAGCATGTGAGGCACCATCTATCGATTAACTGTACAACTAATTACTATTTCTTAACTAAACACAGGAATATAAAATTTTATAAAATTGGCAGGGTATCCATGTTCACCACAATGTTTAATAAAGTTATTATAATTTAAATATATATTAAATTTATCACTAATTAATACGTTATTAAGATAAATGTAATTGAAAATAATATTTCTATATATAGATATAGATAAATTCGAATTCCAGTAAAGCACTTTAAGAATGTTAAAATTAAAATCATCTCTTTTATTATAAATATTGCTATGTAATTTATAGTCCTTAATATACAATGATACATCCAAGTCCAATAATACCAAATGTATTAATTTTCACTGGATTACTATTAATTTTAATTAGGTTTAAATAATTGGGATAAAAAGTAAATTTTGTTAAACAAGGTCAAGGTATATATATATATATATATATATATACCTTGTTTTACAAAATCTTCAAGCAAAATTCATATATAATTTTCAGTTTTCTGGATACATCCCGCAGACGAAACTGTAGAGCTTACACAAAGCTGTCTTCACAAATGTATGAAAGGCTGACCCTAAACGAGGAACACATTTCAGACAGAGAAATGTCTCAATTTTTATGAAATTTGTAACATTGTAACTTACAAATCTTTTTATGATATAGCGTTTATAAAATTTCAAAATAATCCAAAGATAATTATTTTTTTTTCATTTAACATGTAAAAGAAATGCATGCTGATGAAACTTGGTGGATTATAAGTTGGTTGGTTGTTAAATTGTAGAAATTTGTGAATAAAAGATAATTTACATAATGTGTGTAGAAAGCATTAACTGTGAGAAAAGTAATTTTAATCTTCAGAGCAAGATTACTAAGAAACTGAATTTGTGATCCTAGTTTTATGTGGAGATATACAAGAGTACAGTTACAGTTATTATTTTTGTTGGATATAGAGCGACAAAGGTTATTATCCCATAAAAGACAAAAATACTAACAAGTTAATTGATGTCGAAATATTTCCTGTTCTGAATAAAAAATCTAAATGTTTGATCTATTTGATAACGCTTGTTCAGCTAACTCTCTGAAGGTAATATTGCAACAACGATCAATTTTGAGAAAATATTTTAGATGATTTCGAGAATGGGTATATCTACTGTTGTTTAACAAGATATTGTCTAAGTCACTTAAACAATTACAAAAGCTACAAATTGCATTATCTAATAATTTGAATTTTTGTTGAAATCCTCGAGTAATGATCATTTTACTAAAGATTCGAGTGCTCAGAATTTCTTCTCTTCTATTTTTTGTCCACTTAGAGATGATGCTAATGCTTAGAATGCTGCCCATATTTTCAAAATATTTGCTTGAATAAAAATTATCATTTGCTTTTTTAAATCTTTCTTGGTATATTTTTTGCTGATGTCTTCTGAGTTAGTCCAGTTGATGTAAACGCTAGACTCTGTGACAAATCTTGCGAGATAATTCGCACGTTCATTCCATAGTACACTGTGACTACCGTAAACGCAACACCCTGAAGGAAGCACGCAAATAACATGAAACTTACTCCATGCATTAGCGGAGGTGAGATATGCAATTGATAAGAATTTCAGCGCAGACACACATCACGCACGCCTGTGGCGCCACATCAAAGCGCTATTTAAGGCTCGGAGATTTCGACGATTTCAAGTTCGGCAATTGTGTTTTTCTTGTGTTTTTTTTTTCAAAAAACGGTCAGTTATGTCTCGTAGAAAACAGCGATCAGCTTTTGATCAAGTATCCGAGTTCGACAGAGGAAGGATAGTGACCTACCGAGATTGTGGATTATCTTTCAGGGAAATCGGTAGTCGTGTTGGACGAAACCAAACAACTTTAATGCGGATATGTGACCGTTGGATGTAGAAGGGTACGACGGACCGACGTGGTCAACTTCAGTGCACCACTTCACGTGAGGACAAGCAAACTGTGCGCATGGCAGTGATGGATCGCTCAGTCACATCACGAACCATAGCACAGCACTTTGAGTCTGTAACGCAACATTCAGTATCTGCGCGTACCATTCGACTCCGTTTACAGCAGAGTGGTCTGTCCACAAGATGTCCATTGCTTGGTCCATTGCCCTTGACGCAGAACCACAGATGTCTCTTCCGCCAATGGTGCGATGAAAGAAGGATGTGGGTGGCAGAATGGAATGAAATTGTCTATACTGATGAGTCACGCATCTGTCTGCAACACCACGATGGTCGGATTCGAGTCTGGAGACACCGTGGAGAGAGGATGCTGAACAGCTGCGTTATGCACCGCCACACTGGTCCTGCACCGGGTATTATGGTATGGGTCACTCTCGCACTCCTCTAGTACGCATTGTCAGTACTTTAAACAGCCAGTGCTACATCTCCGAGGTGTTGGAGCCAGTTGTCCTTCCTTACCTTCGGGGCTTGGTCGCAGCCATATTTCAACAGGATAATGCGCGACCACACGTGGCACGCATTGTCCAAAGGTTCTTCGTCAATCACCAGATTGAATTGCTTCCTTGGCCGGCTCGCTCTCCGGATCTTTCACCGATAGAAAACATGTGGTCCATGGTTACTCAACGATTGACCCAGATTACACCCCAAGCTGCCACACCAGATCAACTTTGGCAACGTGTGGTAGCTGCTTGGTCTGTTGTACCCCAAGTACACGTCCAAAGTCTCTTTGAATCAATGCCGAGGCGTGTTGCAGCGGTGATATCCAACAATGGCGGCTACTCTGGCTACTGATTCTAACAGGAACCACACTTCACAGAAGTCTATAAATTTATTCATTTGATACTTAGTCAACATGTTATCTACAAAATAAATTTTTTTGTGCTACTTCTTGTCTTTCTTGGTGTTGCAGTTACGGTGGCCAGCAGTGTACATTAGAGTGTTCCGGAGTCAAGTAGAATCAATTGGTTGTGTGTTGTAATATGATTGTATGTAAATTTAACAAGCTAATCTCTGAATAACACTATGTGACGATCGAATAATTTTGCAGAGCATAGAGAACAGAGAGGTTATCGGATAAGATTAACAGATTTTTGTTCGAAACAGTCAGATAACCTAAAGCTTGGCAAATAGCCAAAGATTCAGCAGTAAAAAAAAGAGTTATTGTGATTAATTTTATAAGCAAAAGAATAGTTTTCTGTAATACCTGCAATAGACGCAGTTTGTTCATTTTTTTTGTTGAAGTATCAGTAGCTATTATATGGAAGTCTTGAAAATCATGCTCAACTGTTTCATAGAATAAACTCCTTTTAGTTTGAATTGGTAAATTTTCCCCCTGAAATTTGAAGTCTTTGATATATATTTTACATGGGAGAATTGAAAAAGATGTTATTCTGGGGATTGAGATAATTTGATCACTATCAGTATTTAAAGTATATAGTATTTTAACAATATTATTTTTATCTTCCTCCATAATCTTTAGATTCAGGGTTATTGCTGTATAATAGAGAAAAGGTTTGATTAGAAATTTGAAAAATGAAAAAATTATTTGCCAGTCTTCTGATTTTATCCGTAAGAATTTCTTGTCCAATCAATTTTATAAGCACAATAGTTGGAGTCTATTGTGGAAGACCTAGTGCAATTCGGAGAGTTTTGGTTTGAATGACCTTAAAAGGTTTCAGTTGATTATCAGACCATTTATTTATGATGTGACATGAGTAAAATAAGGTGCTACAAATGCTATTATTGATTAGTTGGATAATATTTTCAGCTCCGGAATATAATGCGTCCAAGTCAAACCTTTAAGAGCATTATCTTTTTCAGTGCTTTATTTTTCATTTGATGCAGGATTGTGATGTTTTTTTGATTCCGAGTTTCGAGAAATATACTCCTAAGTATTTAATAAAAATTTGACATGGAAGAGGGGTTCCTGCTAATAATATATTAGGAAATGAGTGGATCTTTTTGTTCGAGAGTTCAGCAAAAGTGCTTTTGTCTGGGCTTAAGCTTAATTTCCAATATTTGCACCATTGATTAATCCTTTCTAAAGTATTTTGTAATTTATGACAATTAATACCAAATGATTTATGTGAGCAATAGATGAAAATGTCATTTGCATATATTGAACATTCGACTCCAGTTTCCAATGTTTCAAAAACGTCATAAATATAGATAGTGTATAATATCGAAGACAGTACAGTACCTTGGGGGAGACCTTTAAGTAGTGTTTTTTAGGTTGAAAGGCATCCTCTTCATCGAATTTGCAGTGATCTATAAGATAAAAATCCATGCATCCAAAGTGCTATTTTCCCCTTAATACCAATTTATAAATCAGTCCATCGATGTAAACTGAGACATAAGCACCCTTTATATTTAAGCTAATCTCCACATAGTATTTCTTATCCAAATTTGCATCTTTTATAAGTTGCTGTTCTGCTATCTTTAAAAGAAACAAATCCATAATGTTGTTGATGAAGTTTTTGTTCTGTTATCAGAAAGTGGGCAATTCGAATGGCTAAAATTCTTTCAAATGTTTTAGAGAAAACCGATGTTAATGCTATAGGTCTGTAACATAGGTTCTTAACGTGGGCGATAAAGCCCCCTTGTAGGCCTTTGAGGCTTTCAGCGGAGCGTTGAGATGGCATGGAGGGGCTTGGGCAGATTAACCAAAAAAGACTAAAAAAACACACTGATTGTGTACTAACAAAAGTAAACTTGAATACAGTTTACCTAATGTTGATTGTATGTATTTAAATCATTCCTATATCAGATGTACGAAAATTCACATATTTCGGTAGTTCGGGAAGTGGATGAAAAACTTAAAAGAGATTACATTATAATCAGACGTACATTAAATTGAATGATATATTACATTTTAATTCCTGCAGTGCACGTGTTGTTTTTGTCTGTGAGCAGTAGGAAACATGTTTCGTCCACTGCATTTCATTACGTATATTATCCAAGAAACATAATTAAATATGTTAACCAGGAATTAACGTGATTCTTTAAAGGCTGAAACTGTCAATTTAAATTTGTTTTAAAAGCAATAGTTTATTATGAATTACTTCGTATCATCAAAACCCCTGCCTGTCTTTATAACAGATAATCTAAAAATCTTTTATTCCACTTTTTTAAATGAAGAAATTCAGTAACATTTCATTTTCAATACTATCCTACCTATGACTAAAATATATAATATTACACAGTTAAATATATTTGTGTCAATAGATATTTCAGATTTGCAAGTAAAAAAGCTGGGACTTTAGATAATAAAGGAAATTTAAAAATATATATATTCTTTTAGTAATAGGATATTTTTTAAGACTTAACTCTTGTTTTCACCATGTATTATGTACACTCTTATTTCTCTAGAGTGGGAGGGGTGGTATAGAAATATTCACTTGAAAAGGGGGCGGTGTCGAAATATTCACTAGAAAAGAGGTCGATACCGAAATATTTATTAGAAAAGGGGGCGCCAGTTCAAAAAAGGTTGGGAACCTATGGTCTATAAGAAGAGATCTTGGTCTTGTCTTTACATGATTTGGGAGCTGGAAGAATTATAGCAAGCTTCCACGATTTTGGGACTATTGAATAATCAAATACTTGTTGATAGAAATTTAAAATTATCAAACGTTTACTCTGGCTCTACTATTCAGAAATGTAGCCGGGATCTGGTCTGCACCTGGAGTTGTGTTTTTTGCAGATTTTATAGCTCGATTCAATTCAGACAAATGAGAGTGGACGTTGATTAAAGTATATTGTCTTGGACAAAAAAGTCCAAAGGAAGTTGTTTATGGTTAATATTGTTGGATGCAAAATTTTCTGCAAAGAGTGTTGCTTGAATCTGTGGATGATAGATGATTCTATTATGGATTTGAAGAAAGTTCAGTGTTGATTCAGGATTATTTTTCATAAAAATTTTTTTCAGAATATAATAAAATGTTCTCAGGTTATAAGCATTGTTACAGACTGTATCCCAGTATATCTTTTTTGCTTTTTTAATTTGAAATCGCAACTGGTTGGAATATTGTTTGTATCGGTTCAACAATTTTCGAGAGATTTCTTGAATGATCTTTTTCCGGAAGCATTCCTTGAGTGTATAAAGGTTGTGATATGCACTTTTGCACTAAGAAGGGAAGGTTCTATTAGAAATTTTTACCTTTCGAATATTATTTGAAAATATATTAGCAATATTAGAGATTTTTATTATTATCGTCTATCTTAAAGACTGTTAATTTGGCTTGCTTTATTACTGAGAGCCAATGAGTCGTTTAGTCGGTTTTATGAAAATTAAAATCTGTGATAACAGGACAATGGTCACTATTGTAGGAGCTGTCTAAAGCGAAAGTATTTCTCTATCCGGTGAGACTTGAGGGGCAAAGGGTAAAATTCAAGAGAGCCCCAGAATGCGTTCAAACATCAGTACTGAAAAGAACAAATTATAACTCGTTCATCATTTCACAAAATTTTTGCTGTGTTGAGAAGTATGATTAAAGCCCCACATCGGAGGATGCAAATTAAAATGGTCTAAAATGAAAACTGGGCCCGATAATGAGTCTAGAAAGGATTTAAGTAGTGTAATATTGAGTCCCCGAGATGCACACATAAGTTTATCAGATGTAAGGAAGTATCTACACTATTAAAATTCGAAGGTAAACAAACGTATGTATGTATCTATCTATCTATCTATCTATCTATCTATCTATCTATCTATCTTCTCACGAACAGCACCACGCAGAAAGTCGCGGAAGGTACCAAAAGATCGGGAATTTTCCGGGGAAGCCGTATTGCCTATTTATATTCCGATATTGTAATTAGTTAAAAAGATATTAATTAAAAACCTTAAAACGCCGAATTGTTTTACTCCTGCCGGTTGCTTACTTGGCCGAACTTCCCTTCCGTTTCGGCCGAGCGGTAATCTTACGTTTTCCACCATATTAAAATTGTCATCCGATTTTCGGTGTCGAAATTAGACAAAAAATAATTACAGAATCGGAAAGATCATTTATTTCGCCACAACACGGTGTAATGTTTTTTGTAAAATAACGATATTTTCTATTTTTTTCGAATTTTTTAAAATAGTGTTAAAACTGATGCGTTTTTATGAAAATTATTTCTAAATCGTTGGGTATGAATTACTTTTCGTGTTATTAAATCGATATTCTACACTAATTAACTTCAAGCCTTTCTCTTTTAGATCCATTCATTTAAAAAATAAAATTCCCAAAACTTTTTTTTTATAGAATTTTTAAAAAGTAGTCTTAATTTTTACTTCACATTGAATAACTTCGTCATTTATGAAGATAATCTCACAAAACCTTTTTTCCGTGTGTACAGTAATATTATCCGTAACATATACGAAGATTGAAAAAATTGCTTCAAAATTACGGATTAAAAAAAAAAATTGTGATTTTCGTAAACTTATGTTTTTCTGAGAAATAAATTAAAAAGTAGTACTCTGTACATTTTTTATTTCAAAGTACGTTATTTTTGCAAATAGTTGGTGATGTTTGAGAGCATTAACGTAAAAATTACGCCCTTAAAATAAAGGTAATGATTTTTTAAAATAATTTAAAATACGCTATTTTACATTTAGCCAAACATTGGTTAACTGTCTGGTGGCGGAGTGCTGAGAGCTCCGCTACACTCAAGACTATAACTGCAGCACTGCCGTGCGCGGTCAATGCGAAGGATGATGTCCGCCTCGCAGAAACCCGCCGGTCGCCTTTTTTCATACTTGAAAATAATTAATAAGTTAGTTTTTTATAATATACTTTTTTTCGCAGATACGTGTTTAAATAATTTTAACACAGAGTGGAATGAAAAACTATAAAATTAAAATTAAAAAAATTAAATGTTTTTATCAAATAGTATTTTTTTCTTTTTGAATGTTTTTTCAGTGAATGTTAGCATATAACTAGGTTTTCCCCCAAAAGTGGATTTTTAACACTTATATATGTTTAATCAAACATCCAAACGTTTCAAGAGCTATCTGTAGAATTTTTTTTATTAGTATTTAATGATAATGGATTTAAACTAATATATTTTTTAAAAATTAAAATGCATTCAATGCATTTCTGAGATTCATTTAAAATATTTATCAGTATCGAAATTTTTGTTCTCTTTCATAAAACTTATAGTTTACTTTAAAATAATGCGTAATTGCATGAAACTTTTTTCCCCGTGTCGAATATTTCAAAAAATTGTCACAATTTTACTTCAAGAATTAAAATAGTAGTGAAATTTTTAATTTGAAAAATTTATACTTCCTGTCTTTTTTTCAGCACACAACTATTTTTAAAAAGGCTACAGTTTCGTTTCCGGGAAAAAACTATTTTTCTTTAAAGAATTTTATAGAAAAAAAACTTTTTTTTTTTTTTTACAAAACAATGCTGTTTTGCATATTTTATGATTTTTTCTCTTCCCGTGTGTCGATTTCGCTTAAAAATTACGGATTTTAAAGATTTCTTTTTGTGATTTTCATAAAATAAAGTTTTTGCGAGAAATCATACAAGCATTATTTTTGCAACCTTTTTTCTTTAAAAATTATTGTTGTTTCCAATCAATATGTGAAAACTTGGAATTTTCAATTAAAAATTGAGCCCTCAAAAATAATGAAAACTTTAAAGACATTCTAAAGGCTTTGCGCATGCGCGAGAATCATTATTATTCCCCCCCCCCCTCTGTTTAACGCTCAGCGGCCAAGGTCAAACTTGCTGTTGCAATATTTTTTCCGTTATTGAAATGTGAGTGAGGGATTTTTAAAAAATCGCACTGTTCACCTACTCCAGAGTTTTTTGGCGACGGACTTCGAAATTTTCAATTTAAAACTTTTAAAATCAGGGATTTTAAAAAAAAGCCAAAAACTTTTTTGAACAAATTTTAATAAAACACTCAAAATACTTAAATCAATCATTTAAAATTTCTTCTTTTATAAAGGTAATTGCATGAAACTTTTTTCCCCCGAGTCGAATATTTCAAAAAAATCCTCACAATTCTACTCCAAGAATTAAAATAGTAGTGAAATTTTGTAATTTTAAAAATTTATACTTTCTGTCTTTTTTTCAGCATACAACTATTTTTAAAAAGACTACATTTTCGTTTCCGGGAAATAAAAAATTGCAACGAAAGAATTGGAAAGTGAGTGGGTGATTTTAAAATTCACCCTGTTTGCCTATTCGAAAATTTTTGGTGACGGACCTCGAAATTTTCAACCATTCTCAAGTGACGAGAACGACACCTGAGCTTTCACCCATCTTTAATAATTACCACACCACACCAACGCAAGAACAAATTTCGGAAAAGGGATTTTTTATGACATAGTTAAAGAAATCACTCACATCGCGCGCATACACACACACACACACACAAGTGCTATCGGCCTGAGGGAAACACGAAATTTCCATGGGGATGAAGTTATTCACTCGGTAAAGCGAAAGAATTGGAGAGTGAGTGGGTGATTTTTAAATTCGCACTGTTTGCCTATTCGAGGGTTTTTGGTGACGGACCTCGAAATTTTCAACCATGCTCAAGTGACGAGGACGACACATGAGCTTTCACCCACCTTTAATAATTACCACACCACACCAACGCAAGAACAAATTTCGAAAAAGGGAGTTTTTATGAGATTGTTAAAGAAATCACTCACATCGCACGCCCGCACACACAAGTGCTATCGGCCAGAGGGAAACACGAAATTTCCACGAGGGTGAAGTTATTCAGTCGGTAAAAGCCCGTGCAACGCAGGGCTAAGCGGAGAGGAAAGAAACAAAGAAATCAAAATAATTTCGGAAAATAATATTGGAAGTGCTGAATTTGTGAAGTTGAGTGAATATTAACGTCCCACTGTTCAGCAACACGAGGCCTTTTGGGGACGGTCCGCGTAATTTTGAACCAGGGTCAAGTGACGCGGACGACACCTGAGCTGGCACCCCCTCTCATAACTACCACACCACACCAACGGGAGGACGTTTGAGCTCTCGACATAATTTATGTGCGTTTCTCCCCTACACGGCGGGTCTTCAGTGGTACTAGGATCGAGAATTTGCGAAGAGAAGGGAAAATGTTAAGCAACAAAGCCATGACACGCACTCACGGGACATGCATTCACATCGTACGCGTGAAACCCCACAAAAGTGTTGGCGTTAGACTAAAAGGAGGAAATTAACATGGGGATTAAGTTATACCCTCGGTATAAGCCCGTGCAACGCCGGGCCATGAAAGCTAGTTATTAATTATGATTTGTAATATTAAAATTTCGTAATCTGATAATTGCGTATTTTCAAAGGAAATTTGTCTGGCAGAAATATTTGTTGGTACTGCTATCAGCAGCTCTCCTCCTGGTTTGTAAAGTCTATCTTAACTGAAAATGATCTTGCCTGGGATTTGCAAATTGTCATTAAGTTTCAATATTTAAATATCTGATTGCAAAAATGAATTAATATTGAGGCAAATATAAGCTTGTTTTTTATACTTTTACAATTCCATTGTAGGAAACGCATAAATAAGGTATAAAAGGAAAATTAATATTTCAAGAATTATTAATTTTCCTTTCCTTCAAACTTCTGTAGCATTAAATTTGCTTTTTTTATGTTAGATTAGGATGGTTGTTTACTTACTTCTATGATATTAATCAGATGTGTGAACATTAATTCCATCCTATTTTGCGTAGAGTTCATGGTGGCCGCAGTTTGCCTTTCTATAGCTATTTGAAAATTTGCTACTGTGTTTTCTAATTTCTTTTCAAAGTCCTGTATGTTGGGTCCCGGGGCGGCTGTTTTTAACGCTGTAGAATAATTTACAGAGTAGGTTTGTTTAAATTTACTTCGTGCTTCTCCCAAAGTTAAGTGGTGATTACATTTGAAATCTAGTATTTTTTTTCTTTGTTAAAAGTGGGACAGTTGGGGGAGTTAGCCGGATGATCTCCTGTACAATTTATACAATTTGAGGTATTTGTACACTGTCCGGTGTGGAGATTCTTCACAATGGATGCATCTTGCATGGCTGGAACAGAAACGTGATAAGGGGGCGAAACTAAAACATTTGTTCCATTGCCGGGATTTGTCTGTAAATATCTGAACTCTATGGTTAAAAAACCAAAGCTTTACGCATTCTGGTATATTTATGCCTAGAATTGTAATAAGAGCAGGAGAAGGTTCTTGTCAACCGTTTGATTTAATGAATCTTCTAATTTAAACTATTTCAAGATCATTTGAGTTTTTTTAATTCTATTGCCACATTTTCTAGTTGTACATTAGTTGGGATATCGAAAAGCAGGAATCGCGAAGAGAACCCTTCCCATATTCTGTTAACTTTTATCGGAGTATTTAAAATTTGATCAATAGCTGTTATTTGAACAGCACATACAGGGTCCGAGGTGCTAATTTTTATTTCACCGCTTCGAGTGAAATACATGTGCGTTATTTTGTAATGCCTAGGAATTTTGTTTTTTAATTCGGTATGTAATAGATGGGGGCTCGATTTAGGGATGCTGCTGATTTTTCTGTATGCTCCAATAAAATGGTGATTTCAGTAAATTTTTTGCCTGTTCGCAAAATTAGTTCCTGATCAGTTTGAGGACTTTTATAATACTTGAAATCTGCAGCTTTTGTCATGTTTTCTGTCAATATGTAACTTGTCTCATCGATTTCCGTTATCCGGAATGAAGAGTGATTCAGCTTGAGTCTCTTCCAGGTAAAATAAATTTTGAAAATAGAAATTGGTAAAATTACCACAAAGTTCAGGTAAAAAAATATATATCACCAAAACCTCTTTCTTAGAGGTCTGACAAAGTATATTAAACAATTGTAAAAGTCCAGTAGTACTACATATATAAGCACTAAAAACTTTTCACCGCTTCTCTAACTCAAAATCCTTCGTTTCCGGTATACAAGTAAGTATACATCTGTGTGTACTGTGTGCGTTATGACACAAAGTTTTGACACTTGATTCTGCTTTGTTGAGTAATGAATCTTTTATAGGGTTGATAGCAATAGTAACGATGAGAAATGAAAAGTTACCCCCACTCCCTTCGAAACTGCAAAAAGTTTTCATTTATTCAATGAAACAGTTTTGAAAAAGGGTGCCCTAGTAAACTTCCAAAACGAATCCCAACAATGTGCAATCTCTGTCTAATGTAATTCTTAAAAAACATATTGCGTAAAGAATAATTTATTATTTCTTTTTTCTTCTATTTCTTAGGATCAAGTTTACGCTCTGAAAGGCTTCAACGCGTTCTTTTAACGCAACACTGGAAATATTCTTATTATCGTGAAGATGGAACAATCGATTTCGTTTAATGAATTAAGATCTCCGATAAAAAGCATGATTGGATCGACCTTGGCTGTGCCTTTCTCGCATAAATTACATTAAAGTAATAAATACATATATAAAATGTGAAACTTGGTCACAAGTAGGAACACCTTTCTCATCATTAATTTTTTTAAAAGGTCAATAATCTCTAGCGAAGATTAACTTGGAATGTGTGAATAGAAGGAAATAAGATTTGATACTTATGTGCCTTTTAGTAGAAAGCAACTAAGCCTTCCTGAAAAGGTAGTCTTTGAAAGAATATCTTCCACAAAACACAGTGAAAACTGTAGTAAACTGTAGTGATTTTTCACTAAATAAAAGCTATTAAATATGAAAATATTTTATTAAACGTGTGTTGGAAAGGATATTTTTAAAAAAATATGCATATAAATTTAAAAACAGATGAAATGTTTGGAATTTTTCTCAAAGTACAAATTCATATCCAGTCTAATTTGAAATAACGTTCTGATCAATGCTTCGATGCATTTAGTAATTCTCTTATGAGTTTTTATGTAGATGTTTCCCTTCTTCATTTAAGAATAGGATAACACAAGAGAGAAATACATATAATTACTTTTATATTCTGATAGGAGTAATTATTTTGTTTCATACGTGCTTTTCGAGGATAAAATTTCTTTTATTTTTATAGGTTTGGAATTCCAATACTCACAACCCAAAACAGTAAAACATAGTTATGTTCCACCAATACCTGTACCCACAGTAAAATAATGATTTAATGAAAGATAACTTCTAAGGAGAGACTCTATTAGCTAGTACATTTCTAAAATGGAATAGAATGGAAAATTTGAATTCCCCACTCCTAGTCAATTTAATAATCTTATCGCAGGTTCTATTAATGATTCAATTACTGAATTATATTTCGTAGTCTATGAATCAATCAAATTGAATGTACTAATTTCCGTTCTGTTCCTCAGATCGAAAAAAAATTATATCAAAAGACTGACATCGGTGATTGTTTTTTACTTATAATTGGCGAAACTGGATCTTTTCGATACTATACACCTTTAAAGGAAAAAGTATTTAAGAATCCAGAAAAATAAATAGAATAACAATCAGTTTTGACTGAAAATAATAATAATAAAATTAAAACCAACTCTTAGGGAATAAGGGACTTGGGTATATACAGGAAATAAGTTTCTTAAAACTGAACAAAAAGAATTTCGATCTTTTGTATTAAATTTTTTCTAAATTCTTCTCTGATAGATTTTATTCAATTAATCCATGCAAAGTATGACAAAAGTTGAAGGTACCAATTCACGAGGACGCATTGATGTACAAAAGAATCACTCTCCTTCAAGTTGATTTCTTAGCTGGATGAGAGATATATGTTATAAAAATATAGCGAGTTTGTTATTAATAATATTGAAAGAAAAAGTTATAGAAACCCATGTTATTACCCATCAGGTCATCTTCTTATGAATTTATAATTCAGAAAAATTCAAGTAAATTTTAAAAAACTAGAGAAAAAGAAACAAATCATTGGGTTTATTTCACGATTTCATGCGAGTTAATGCACCCATAGAAATAAATGACACCAAAGAAAAGTGAAATCTTTGCAATGATGCGATTATATTAGAAATTATATTATTATATTAATTAAGCTATAATAATAAATTCATTAGTTCTATTCAGAGAGATATTAAATAAATGCTAATTCTAGCATTTATTCAACTTACAGCCAACAAACTTAGGAACCTAATTCTTTTGCCAATTTCATGAGTTCACAAATGATGCTTTTGCATCAAGTTGCAAAATCAACACTAATAAGATTGGGGCAGTTTCCCATTAGAGTAGCACTTTACCACTGTCATACTTTCAATAGAATTCCTTCCACTTTTTATATTAAGCAGATCATGCATCAAATAGAGTACATTTGTTCCGTATCAATGGCTAATGATAACTCAAACTGTGACATGATTGTTATTTTCAGATTTTTAAACAGTTTACAAAAGTATTAGGAACATTCTTCAATACAATAAATTCTCAAAAATAATTTCGATTTTTTTTTTAAGTAAATCTAATTTTAGCAGCTATATTTTATTGGGAATCATTCATAAAAGGCTACATTTTTCTTTTGAAATTCGACAAAGCTAATTATAGAGGTATTTGAAAACGTCTTTGCGAACGTCTATCTTATTTCCGATAAAAAAAACGATGAAATACTCACTGTATCAAGCATGAAACGTAATGAATAACATTTAAATGGAGGATTTGATTTATGTAATTGTCTTATTTAATTAATATTATAGGAATTAATTTCCGCTCTCCAAGCTATTGTTTTCTCAATCTTGTCTCTTTCTGTTATTATATTAAAATCCTCATACTTACAGTGTTTTCCCATCTTAAATCTTATTATTTTCTTTAATCACATTCGTTTTGTAATCGCTGATGGAGTTTTATTCATGGCATAATTACTTCGATAAGACAGATAACTACCTCATTGTATTATGCTAATAATTTAAGAAATAAGACACTTCAGGAAAACCTTGAAGGTGAATGACTCAAACTTCAAAGACGGCAGTTGAGTTCACCGATAATTTGTATTAGGTTGGTACGAGCAAAGACTGCAATGATATTTCGAACCGTAATAATAAGAGAGGGACTATTGGAGTCATGAAATATTTGGTTGAAATGCCATCAAACTCGGAACGTAAAACCAATTGATCACTGAGGTGTACAAGCGACATTCTTTTTTTAAATGTGTCCTCTATGTCTAACGCACTGTTGCAGTCGTATTCATTTGTGGTATATGGCCAAAGGTATACACGGTAATGGATGCCATACTGAAATTCCTCCCTGCTGCATAGGATGTCAAATGGTTTGGACTGACACAGTTAATTCAACAGTCTGATAATGAGAAACCTATAGTTAAAATATTGAAGGAAAAATTGGCAAAGCATGTCTAAGTACAGATTCAGGTTTCGACCTGAACATTGGCGTTAAGCACCACTGTGTCTAAAAAAATAAATGAAAAGTAAAATTTGCTTAACTCGAGAGTAAGGAATGTTTCAGCAACAAAATAACGCATGTTCCTTGCAGTGAAATACAAAAGTAATTCTGCTGTAAAATATTTGCCTAACCCCACATAGAGCAGTGTAATGCGATAGATATGAAAATAGATTAATTTCATTCGTTGCGTTGGTTGTTACATTTAATTGGTGATAATTTCTTAATTCTTAGTTCCCAATTTCTGAAAATGAGTCAAAGGCTCTTTTGAATGGAAATACGGTTATTATACGATCGGACGGATCCATTCTAAGGAATAACTGTCGGGGATTACATAAGCCTTAAACGTCGAATGTTAGATCATCAGCTGCTTATGGAATTACTATCAAAATAAGCTACAGGTTCCCGAAGACATGGTAGTGGACATCCTAAAGTTATAACCTCCTCGAAGACCATTTTCTGTGCCTGTATACTCATCGTTATCATTTAAGTTCAACACGACAACTTTCCTTGACCATTGGGAAGTCCCGGAATAGTAATTTCCCGAGAAATTGTCTGTAAATGGCTGCATGTGTGAAAGTCAACTGTATTCCAGAAAACCATCAGTTTGTGTGCCATTGACGTCGTCTCACAGAAGAGCTCACAGAGAGCATATTTTCAACAGCTCTCTGTGCAAATAATTACAACGTAATAAATGTAGGAAAGGAGTGCAAGTTTTCTTTTACTTCTTTTGATTTTTATTGTAAGAGATGACACCACTAATCGAAACCACGTGAGTTTTAGCTGCGCGATACGATGAGGTCATGTATTTATAAAGGGGGCAGAAAGGAAAAACTGAGAGTTGCACCAAAGCTTGAACGAAGGCAGGTCAGAGGAAATCGCT